>JASAMX010003521.1:0-29189 GCA_030248175.1 Microlaimidae sp. YZB2_3 | reverse complement strand
ATCGGCTCTAATAGGTGCGAAAAACAAATCAACCGTTTTGGTGTGTTTCACACTCCGTAAGTTTAATTGAGTCAGATGGTGCAACTGCCGTACCTACTAAAAGCCATTGTGTTCTTATCCGGTGCACAATGTCGACAGTGCCGAAGAGAAGAAAAGGAAAGAACACAATTTTAATAAAGATAATTTTTATTAAGCTTAACTAATTATTTCACTTTTAAAAAAACTTACTTGCTATTAGTGAGACCGCGAGAAGTTCCAAATAATGAACTTTTGCTCAAATTTTCAGCTGCAACGCCCAATCGAAGGGGAGATACATAATGTGAAAAACTGGTCGACTGCTCATTTTCTATAGGTTGAACTTCTTTTTCTTTCTCAAATTGATAGATAAAATTAAAGACACATTAAAAAACGTTTTATAAAAATTTTACCTGATTAATTTTAGTACGCATAAAACTGTTTTTTAAAATTACCCTTTGTTTAATATTTTTAAAACAGCTTATATATTATTAAATATTTATTAAATTAAGTGTATTGTTAAAAACCGAGAATTTAAAAAAAAATGTTGAGTAACGAACACTTACACAGTAAGATTTAGGAAGTGTTATTTAAGTTTTCTTTTTTTATTAATACGTCACTGGTACATAAGTCGAGAAAAATTATCTGTCTGTCTTTAAAATTTTCACATTGCCAACTCAAAACGGGACATATAGTGACGGGGATCGCAAAAGAACTCTGTCATTCTGTTGTAGCCAGGGAGAGGGAAGAGGTGGAATCAGAATAAACTTTAAATCTACACTGCGTCTCTTTTGTACTCGGGCATTGGCGTTACTTTTTTAAACTTTTAAAAAAATTGTCAGTGTCACTTTTTGAAATTCTTTCTTACACGAATTTCTAAAGAAAAATGACACTCCTGGCATTGCATACTTTTTTCAATTTGCCAACTTGGTTAATTATCAGAACATAAAAATAGATTAACTTAAAATTAAAGATTTTACAAGATGAATGAAGGTCTGAAAAAAAAACTTGAGGGCACTGTAGAAGCGAAAGAACGATCGCGACAGCCGCAGCGCAGAATAATTAAAAAAAAAGGTTACAAACACTAATGGAAATGCCCCTTGTATTTTGAATTAATTTTATTACGCGGCCTAAATCGGTGAAAAATACAGCTAGAGCAAGCAGACATGTACACGGTCTGGAAATGCCCCCCCCCTCTCCCCGGAACATTAGTGGCTGCACCCCCCGCTTAAAAATGAAGAAGTATCCTTAATTATGGCGCCATTTTTTTACCTATTATGACGCAATCATCGCGAAATTTTTGCAGTTTTTAGCCTATTTCGATGTTTTTAAATTCATTTGGACCTATTTTTACTTAAATTTTGCCTTTTTTCCTTCTTTTTTTCTCTTTCTCTTCTGCTTGCCCCCCCCTCATTTTAAAAACGTTGCCCCCCCAAATAAAACTCCCGGGGGTGGGGGCAGTGCACAGGTCTGAGCGACATTGAATTTTCGAATTTCGTTTCACTTGAAACGTCGCAAAATGAGCTAGTTCTTTTTGTAATTTACATAAAATTGACCAAAATCTTATATAGCTAAATTGTACTGTATGAAGATATGAATATAGATATATAACATGCCACTGTTACACCGCCTAGAACCCTTGGTGCTCTTATCGGGTGCACAAAATCATTTTAGAGCTATTAGTTTTTAATTTTTCTGGATAGGGAAACAAAATAATTTAATGTTAATACAGGTGGTAAATAAACAAATCTCTTTTTTTTTAAAGCTGAAGCGGGCCGGCCATGGATATTCCATATTACCGCCTACCACCCTATATCAGCACTGTTGTTGATGTAGAATGTTAGTCAAAGCCCCACCCCTATCAGAGGATTTTAGGGATTAAATTTTATTTAAAATATTTCAGAACTAACCATCTAACACTTACTGTTGACACAGCATCTTCTTGGGTACTGCTGCTAATGTTTTTCGAATTAAAAGTCGATGGAATGCCAAACGCAGCAAAAAAGTCTCCCTGAAGAGTAGAATTGCTTGTTGAATGTTCATTTTCTAAAATGTTATGTTTTTAAAAACCAAATATATTATTATTAATTTCAAATAAGATTTTTGTATTTTTTTGATAAAAAAGTTTTTAATATAAATACAACATCGCAAATTAATTTTTTACTATGTTTCTCTCTATAATTATGCACCGATACAATTTATAAATATGCACAGTTTTTAGATGCCAGAAAAACTATTTATATTATTACAGTACAGACCTATTTTTAACAATTTTAATGAATGTAAGAATGAGCCCTAGAAATATGTTTGTTTGTTTGTTTGTTTCTTTGGGCACCCAGTTATCGACTTTACGGATTAATTGTCTGTAAAGAAAAATACTGGTTGCTATATGGTAACTAAAGAAGGCAATGCGAAATTCACATTCTTTTTTACATTGATTTTAATAAAATAATAAAATAGGTGGGTATAAGTGGGATGGGAACATAAACGGCCAGCTTCCCGGATTTTGGGTGAGTATACCCAACACCCGAAATTTGGAGGGGTGTCACAAATTTTTTTTTGGGGTATACCTAAAATACCCCATTTTTAGTACTGGGACCAATCAAATTTTAGAGGGGGGGTGTCCGGGTACCCCCAAATTTTAGGGGGGTGTCGGTTATAATTGGGCTTGTTGGGGGGTATAACCCCCCAACAAACCCCCCTCTGCCGAAGGAGGGGGGGTTGTGTGGGGGGGATTATACCATATATGGGCACGGGAGAGGGGGTTGGGAGGGGTTAACCCCCCTCCCGAATTCTGAGAAGGGTGGTTTAACCCCTATCCATCCCCCACTCAGAAGTGGGAGGGGAGAAAAGTGTAACTCCCCCCAATTGTGGAAAAATGAAGAAAAAAGTTCAAACTTAAGTTTTGAGGTCAAAATGAATGTTTTAAATAGTAAAAAGCTCAAAAATGTAATAAAAAGGGTTTTATGACCTAAAATTAGCGTTTTTACCTATTTTTTTCTTTAGATTCGAAAAACGATATGGGTAAAATTCACTCAGAAATTCAGGGAAAAAATGATATGGGTATGGTATTTTGCGTTTCTCGGATTTAACCCCCCCCTAATTTGGGGTTTAACCCCCCACTCCGGACCAACTTGCCCATGTATGGTTTATACCCCCCAAAAATCCCGATTACAACCGACATCCCCCCTAAAATTTGGGGGTACCCCGAACACCCCCCCCCAGTGGCGTGCCCAGGATTTCATTTCGGGGGGGGCGGTCTGGGGGGGACAGCAACCCTGAGGGGGGGTCTGGGGGGCGCCGCCCCCCAGATATGGGGGGTCTGGGGGCGAGAGCCCCCCAGCGCGGGCAAGAGGGAGAGCCCCTTGTCAGGGGAGTCCGGGGGGTAGAATGTCCCCTGGGGGAAAAATTTTAATTTAAGGCGCTAAAATACACTAGAAATTTTAATTCCAGATGATAATTAAAACAAAATTTAAGTTTATTTTTATTCATATCCATTTAAAACATGTGTTTAAAACGTTAATAAAAGGTTAATAGTGTTTTTAGTAGTTTTATTTAACATGTATGCCTCAAATATTGAGCGGCAAAATCGATGGAAATGGAAAAACTAAGATAAATTGTCAATTTAAACTACCCGCGAAGCGGGGAAAATTTGGTTTTTTGACTATTAATATGCTTTTGGAAGGCATCAGGAAAGTTTCTGTATTAATATTTAAGAAAAAAAATTTTCTCTCCCAAAATTCAAAAAACATAAGGGTCCCCCCTTACAAAAAATCTGGCTTCGCCGGATTTTGGGGGGGGGCGGCCGCCCCCCCCCCGCCCCCCCCCCTGGGCACGCCACTGACCCCCCCCTAAAATTTAGGGGGTCTCGGACCCAGTCCTAAAAACGCTAAAAATCAGGTATTTGAGGTATACTCCAAAAATTTTTGGATCCCCCCCCCAAAGTTTTGGGGGTCGGGTATACCCTTCAAAACCCGGGAGGAACCCTACATAGGTGAGTATAGTTTATTTAATTTATTAACCACATTAAAGCAAAAACAAAGTTTCGTTAAAAAATTATTTTCATAAAAAAACTTACGTAGGTAGGTACATAATAAAATAATGTCGTGTATACATTATTATTTAGACAAATTAAAATGTATTATAAATGTCATACTTTCTTGTTTAAAGTTTTACACCTAAATATTTTAACAAAATTATGAATAACTCATATAATAGGTGGTTTTTTCAAGTTTAATTCCAACAGAGTGCAGATATGAAGTGTTTCATAAAGAAAAATGGTTTTTTTTACTTCGCTTATTTAGATTTTTTTGATTCACTTTTTATGTTTTGCAGCATCAAAATCGGAAAAAGGATTTTTTCAGAAAAATGGGTTTTTTTTACTTCGCTTATTTAGATTTTTTTTTGATTCACTTTTATTTTTTGCAGCATCAAAATCGGAAAAAGAATTATTTTTTTGGTTTTTAAAACTGTATTCTACAATTGAAAAAAAATTTAATAAACAAGTACACAAAAATTATTTAATAATTTGAGTCCTACCTAGCGCAAAATAAAAATTAAAAAAATATTTCTAAAACAAACCATAGTTTGTTTCCTCCAAATCCACAGGTATATTTTCAACGTCGTCCCACACTCCGGACGATAAGCTGCCAGATGCTACAGTCCCTTCGTTCTCATCTTTAATGTCCAAAACGGTGTCCACCCTTTTTTGGACTGTACTTAAAGCTGTTTTAGCAAAACTCGTAAGATCCGACCAGCCGCTCATTTTTAAAAAGGCTTATTTCGACTTCATCAAACCATTTTATTGTTTTATATTTTCTAAAAAAAGTAAATGTATAAAACAAGGTAGGTAGGTAAATGTAATTTTTAAAGTAGTTTTGAGACACTATGTCATTAAAAATGAAGATTTGAAATCAGATTTTCCTACTCACTAAAAAAATTTTCTAAGAGCTAAAAATCGGTGAGCATCATTGTTTCTAGGATTTACAAGGGGGAAATTGTTTAGGGAAAAATACGTGCTTTAACAGGGAGTCTGGGGGGGGGGGGATTGAGAGCATACACGGGCAAGTTGGTCCGGACTGGGGGGGGGAGGTTAAACTCAATTATAGGGGGGAGGGTTAAAATCCGAGAAACGCAAAATATACATATCGTTTTTTTTCTGGAGTGCATTTTACTCATATTGTTTTTCGATTTTGAAGGAAAAATAGGTAAAAAAAACGCTAATTTTAGGTTAAAAAGCCCTTTTTATATCATTTTGGCCTCAAAACTTAAGTTTGGAGGCAGTTATAAGTCATTTTAAAGACATTTTTTTCTTCATTTTTTAAAAATTGGAGGGGCTTATTAACATTTTCCTCTCCCCCCACTTCTGAGTGGGGGGTTAAACCCCCTTCTCGAAATTTGGGGGGTTAACCCCCCCCCCAACTTCCCCCCGTGCCCATGTATGATTGAGAGCTCCTCAGCAGAGACAAGGGGCAGAGGAGAAAATTGTTGTTTTAAGGTGGAATAATACAATTGTAAAAATTTCGCCGATTTTTCCTAAAACACGTAATTGGCGGTTTTCTGGGGTCCTGATTATGAATCCGACCTTTTTTGCGATTCCCCCCCAAGGGGGCGCTAGGGGAAGTTGCGACTCCCCCCTATGGCTTCAACCCGCAAAGGCAGCAGCATTTCTGGAGAAAATCACCTGAGGGAAAACTGGCTATGCAAACACACAACCCCCCTCTTGGGGGGGCATTCTGACTATACACCGGTTTTACCTCAAAACCACTTCAAATCAAGTATTCGGGGTTGAATACAGTATTGAATAATGAACACTTTTTTTAATTAAAAAGTTAAAAATTAAAAAAAATAAACTGGGGAGACTCGGAGAATCCGAGTCTGACGCTCTAACCACTCGGCTACTTACCCATCTGAGTTTTTTTTTGTTTTTGTTTAGCTAGTTAGTAAAGCTAGTTTTAAACAAACTATTCGAAATGTAGTTTCTGGGCGTCAAATAAAAAAAATTTAAATGAAAGCTTGGTCAATTGATAAGCCAGGACCGTATCCAGGGGGATACAGGGGATATATCCACTCTCAAATTCTGAGGAAGCAATAAAATTTGTAAGGGTCCCCCTTTGGTTTTTACAAAAAATTGAGAAAATATTTTTTCCATAAAAGTTTTCCTGCGGCATATTTAATGCATAAAAACGCAAAAAAATCAAATAATGGCGTCATAATAGGTAAAAAACGGCGCCATAATAGTTTTAGGGTAATTTTTCATTTAAATAAAACATTCATTTGAGGGCAATCATCTTCTAATATAATAAAGGGGGGGGGGGTGGGGCATTTCCAGACCGTGCACAGGTCTGATACAGAAATAAGACAATATTATCGTAGAATAGGGAATTCAACCTTGGATAAGCGAATGATGAAAACATATTACAATTTTAGTAAAAAAAAACTAAACAAAACAGCACAGCAGAACTAATTATTTTACACAAAATTTGCAATCATCATTTGTAAAATCCCCTGTAATTGCTGTAAATTCCCCTAAGTTTTCCCCCAACCCCTAAGTCGGAATTTTGTCCCCCAACTGGCAATAAATTTTCCCAAAACTAGGAAATTTCCCCTAACCTGGCAACCCTGATTTTTGTGGCAGATTCTGAATTAGGCGCGCTAGTGGTGATTTTAAGCGCGCTTAAAAATCAGACTCTATCATGATAAAGTTTAGCTTGATTTTTAGGTTTTGCTTAGGCTTAGGAAAAACAAAAAAGACGTTAAAAAATGTTTAGCTGACTAAAAAAGGCGTTTCCGCTTCGTTTAACTGTGTTTAAAAAATTATTTTTTAGCGCACTGAAAATTAGAACCTGCCATTTTTGTGGCTAACGATAATTCCCATGGACCAACATGGACCCGCCCATGAGGGGTGAAACACTTTCTTTAACAATACAAAACAATATAAAGCTGTTAGTGCACTTCAGGCTTAGGCTTAGGCTTAGGATGATCCTAAGCCTAAGCCGTTTAAAAGTTAAAACTAACAACTTTATATTGTCCATGGTCCATGGGAATTACCGTTAGCCATTTTTGCGTTCCCAGTAATTATTCCTGCGTAAAAATACCTTCTTCATTAAAAAACAAGAATCTCTTCTGCAATAATAACTTTTGCAAAAATACATTCCAGTAAAATATCTTCGGAAAAAATAACTTCTCGCCGTGCGTCACGGAAGATATTATGCTGGAAGGTATTCTTTCCGTCCTTCAAGAAATAAACAGACGAGTGAGACGCGCAGCGAAATTAAAATAAAGTAATCTTATAATTTAAAACATTGCCAACTATGCGATATTATAAACCAAAAACTGTTTGATTGATGTTAAATTGTGCTAAATTACTACACTACGCTTTAAATATAAATTAATACACTGGTAAATTTATAATTACTAAATGAAAAGTACACTGGTTTGTTTAATTCTAAATTTAAAAATACTCGCTTATGGACAAATTGAAAACTTAATGCTTCTAAAAACTTAAAGTATAAAATCATACTAGTGTAAAAGGCTTTAAAAGCAAATTAACACTTAGTTTTATATATTTTAAATTAAATTTATTTTTTCTGAGCCTAAGCAAAATCTTGAAATCGAGCGAAATTGTATTGTAATGCTTTTTTTAATAATGTTTTACTAAAAAAATCTAATTTTTGTTATGAATGGTTTGTAATGTTTTAAATAATACGATTTGTTTATTTTTATTCCGCTGTGCCAAACTTTATGGTTTTGAAAACTCAGTATAAAACATTCTTAGTTAGTTTTAAATGCTTTAAAAATTATTCAAAACTTTGTTTTAATTAAATTTATTTTCCTAAGCCTAAGCAAAACCTAAAATCAAGCTAAATTGTATTATGATACATTATTAAATAATGCTTCTTTAGAAAAATGTTGATATTTTTATTATTTACAGCTTGTACGTAATGTTTTAAATTATAAAATTTGTTTATTTCTATTCGGCTGCGCGCCTCACTTGTCGGTTTATTCATCTAACGTTAAGCGTTAGAAGGGCGGAAAAAAGGCTAACAGGAGAAAACTCCGCAGCTGACTCCGCAGCGGAGTTACCTGGAGTGAAATAACCTTTTTTAAGCTTAAGGCTATGCGTTCCTAAGCCTAAGCAAAGCCTTAAAAACAACCTAAACTTTAACAAATAGCTGCGCGAAGAAAGTTTAGGTTGTGTTTAGGCTTTGCTTAGGCTTAGGAAGGCGTACGCTTAAACTCCGCTGCGGAGTCAGCTGCGGAGTTTTCTCCTAATAGCCGGAAAGAATACCTTCCAACATAATATCTTCTGCGACGCACGGAGAGAAGTTATTTTTTCCGAAGATATTTTACTGGAATGTATTTTTGCAAAAGTTATTATTGCAGAAGAGATTCTTTCTGAAGATATTATGCAGAATGTATTTTTTCCGGACACCGGTAATTTTACATTCTGATTAATTGACCATCGATCAATTCAGCTTGATTTTTAGGTTTTGCTTAGGTTTAGGAAAAACAAGCGCGAATGTATATCAGTCAGATTGTTGAATTGCCTGTGGTATTTTTACCAGAACGTTATTTGTAAGAAAATCAAATTTCGAAGGAATTTTTACGCTGGTATTATTACGTGGAGCCGATTTTTGTTTGCTTTCCATTCCATCCATAATTTTCGATGTCTATGTATTTCGTTGGCAAACGCATGAACATTAGTTTGTATAGAATATATACGTATCCCCTCTGTTGGCGCTAAGAAAAAATACATTCTCCATAATATTTTCGGAAAGAATCTCTTCTGCAATAATAACTTTTGCAAAAATACATTCCAGTAAAATATCTTCGGAAAAAATAACTTCTCGTCGCTTCGGAGAAGATATTAGGCTGGAAAGTATTCTTTCTGCCATTCAAGAGACCGACGACGAACGAGCCAAGCCAAACCAACAAGCCATTCAAACCGACGAGTGAGACGCGCAGCGAAAATGAAATAAAACAATCTTATAATTTAAAACATTGCAAATTAGGCGAATTTACAATCCAAAAAAAATTTTATTTGATATAATCTAAATATTTCCAAAAAAATAATGTTTGAATAGTCTTATACATAAATCAGCGTGTTCGAGTGTGCACAACGTTGATTCGTCATTTTGAAGTTTCTTTTACAAATTTCCAAAAAGGATCGATGTTGAATTGTGCTAAATTTACTGCACTACGCTTTAAATATAAATTATTACACTATTAAATTTATTAAAATAAATTACTAAATTAAATAGTACGCTGGTCCGTTTAAATTAATTCTAAAATTAAAATTACTCGCTTATGCTGGACGAATTAAAAACTTAATGCTTTTAAAAACTCAAAGTATAAAAGGCTTTAAAAGAAAATTAAGACTTGTTCATAAATTTTTTCCTGAGCCTAAGCAAAACCTTGAAATCAAGCTGAATTGCATTGTAATGGATTTTTTTAAATAATGCTTTCTTAAAAAAATCGGATTTTTATTATAAACAGTTTGGTTTGTTTTAAATAATACGATTTGTTTATTTTTATTCCACTCTGCCAAACTTTGGTTTTAAAAATTCAGTATTTTATTTTTTCTAAGCCTAAGCAAAACTTAAAAATCAAGCAAAATTGTATTATGATACATTATTAAATAATGCTTCTTTTAAAAAATGTTGATATTTTTGTTATCAATAGTTTGTACGCAGTGTTTAAAATTATAAGATTGTTTATTTCCAATCGGCTGCGCGTCTCACTCGTCGGTTTATTGATGCAACATTCAGCGTTAGAAGGGCGGAAAGAATACCTTCCAGCATAATATCTTTTGCGACGCACGGCGAAAAGTTATTTTTTCCGAAGATATTTTACTGGAATGTATTTTTGCAAAAGTTATTATTGCGGAACAGATTCTTTCCGAAGATATTATGCAGAATGGATTTCTTCCGGACACCGCTCTGTTAGGTGTCCGGTAAAGATTTCCGCACCAATAATTTCTTTGAAACATTATTTTCGCAGAACAAATTTTTGCGAGGAAATTTTTTTCTACTTTAGGGTAGTGCATTTAATTTCGGCACTTTTTCGTTTTTCCAATGTAACTTTTCACTGTATGGCCCGATTTTCATGTTTGATAGCTCATTTTGAAGCCTTCACGATACTGCGTTGCGCCATAAAAGTTTCACTTTACGAAAGATGTTTTTTAAAAAAAATGGAAAATTGCCGAAATTAAATGTGTGCATTTAATTTCGACACTTTACAAACAATCGATTGTTTCTCAGTCAAAAATCATCATTTTCAAAAATTTAAAAGCCTATCATTATCTATAGACAGTTTTCTTTAATTTAAGTTTCTACTTGTTGTTCAACGTGTAACTGGCAAAAAGTTACAGCTAAAATGCCAAATAGTATCAAAATGAGCAAAATTTGGGAAAAAGTGCATTTAATTTCGGCGCTTTTTAAAAGTTTAAGTTAATTTCGACCCCCTTAATCGAGTTTAAGTACAGTGCTATAACCCCTACACATTTCAACGTTGTCTTTTAACTATTTGTAACTACAATTTAGAACCCGACCACTTAATTCAACCCGTTTTTACCTACAGCAATATGTGTGCCGAAATTACACTATTATATTTTATAACGATTGCTCACCACAGACGCAACGTAGAACCACGGGGACTAAAAATTCGGAAAATAAACTAAATTTTACCAGGACAGTTTAATTTTTAAACCAATTTATTGCGTAATCATAAAATGCCCATGTTCTAAAAACGAGTAACAATTTAATTTTTTATAAATCACACAGATTAACATGAAAATATCATAACATAACAATTAAAAAGCTTACGAAAGTCATCTACATATAATTAGCTCTCGTTTGAGCTATCAAACGTCGTATTCCGTCCAGGATTACTAGAGATATAGTCCAAAATCAAAAATGCCCAATTTGCAAAAATGCCGAAATTGAATGCACTACCCTATATTTTGTTTTTTTTTTGTAATCAAAAATTATAAATAAAAATCAATTTTTAAAATATAAAAATTAAAAAAAAATTTGTCGTCTGTTTTTCATCTTTAACAACTTTACTAATTATACTTTTTTCTAGCGAAATAAATTAAAATAATCTCAAATTTTCTGCAGATTTATTGTGGCGTTTAATTTGTTTACAGTTTGTTTTCTTATACTTTTTATGTTTAGACCAACGAGATATATCCAACAAAAGTGTACTTCTGTTGGTAAATGTGTACATTTAGTACACGATCAATTTTTTAATGTTTATTTAATTTTAATACATTGCTTAATAGCTAAAAATATTTTAAAATTAATAAAAAAAGTGGATTGTAACAAATTTTCTATTTTTCAAAATTGTACACGTTTACATACACCAATTTTCCATTAGAATTAATTAATGTTTTTGCATATAGCCAAAATATTATGTTCAATACTGGCCAATACATTTTTTTGAAAAATAAGTTCTTAAAATTGCGCCAAAAAACTAAATGTTTAAGACGAGCTGTCCGAAGACGATACGTTGAAAAACCGTAATGCAAAAAAAAGGTGTGCGAAAAGGTGTCTTTTACATTATACGTTTTTCAACATTTCTTTTAACATCGTTTTACAACATACTTTTTTAATATTATATGTCTTCCTATGCATTAATACTATCAAGAATATATAGCACAAGAAAATATCCTCTGTATACTAAATTTTTGACCAAAATTTTGCGAGAAAAGCCGCACTTTTGAATTCGTTTGTAGTGATCGACCGGGGCAGGATTTTTGCTGATGCCGGGGCAGGGACCGGGGTAGAGAAATTTGGATTTGCAGGGGCCGGGGCCGGGGTAGAAAATTTTGCCCCGACTGGAGCCGGGACCGGGGCAGGCAAAAAATTTAGCGGAATTTGTAATTTTGGTATTTTATTCAAATAAAAATTAACATTTTTACTGTTAATTATTTGGTTTATGTAATGAATAGTCACATTTTAGAATTTAAGTACTTTGTGAGTAAAAAAACTTATTTTTTATTACACAAAAGTTTTTTTTTTCTAAGCAGAACAAAATTTTTATTTTCATATTTCAATTTTTTTAAACCTAAATTATTATTTTATTTACATAATATATGTACATTTTCACATAATTATTAGCAGTATATTCTTGTATACTTAATCGCAAACCATTTATGTTATTTTTAAAAAATGCTTTACAAATAGAGCAAACCATTTATGTTACTTAAAGAATGCTTTACAAATAAAGGAGGAGTTAAAATACTTACAAGGAGTATGTTTTGATCAGTAAAGCAAAACGTGGTAAAGAAACTAAAATCAAAACTGGGTACAAGTAACAAAAATATTTCACAATAACAAAATCTCTTCATATTAAACTATTTTTAATTAAATATGTTGGTACCTAATTGGCGAAATTTAACCGTAAAAGTTAAGAATACTAGTCTTGCTTGAATGTTATTTTAAAGAAGAACTTTTACTCGAATTTCATTTACACACCACTATTTAACATCTTTTTAGTTTAAACATATAAAAAGGGTTAGGAATAGGAAGAATTTGTTCAAATAAGGTTAATTTTTTTAACAAAGTTGCTGCTCTTTTTAAGCAATTTCAAAAACTTAGTTACTCCAAATATGAGTTATCTGAAGTGCTTAAAAAGTTCTGTCTGAAATATCGCCCTATGTTAGTTAAATTTAGTGTTACTAATAAAAAAGAAATTACAAAACTCTTAAAGTTTTGTGGTAATTATAATTCATTTATATAATCATTGTGTTCCTAAAAAACGCTATAGATCCGTGATGGATCATTACTTTTATCCCGTGATGGGATCTTGTAACGACCTGCGATAGGTCACTGAAGAAAACCAGTCTTAGGAGACTGTAGTTGTTAAATAATCCTACAAATTTACATTTGCAATGAAGAAAAAGAAGGATTTTTCTTGATAGGTATTTATTCACTTGCGATGACATCGAAAGAAAGAAGGGATCTCGAATTTTGGAAAAAAGGCAAAACAAATGGCCGAATTTTCAGCACGAAAGGATTAAGGTAACAATTTTAATTTTAATTTTTATTCACTTATTTTTTAAGCTTTTAGGTCCTTACTTTGAATTAATTAATTATACTTAAACATTAATTAGACTTGTCACAATAGCTTAGGTAACTCCGCCATTTGATCATTTCGAGCTGATTAAATGCCAGTCCCAAGCCTGGAGGGGAAGCTATTTGATACCTACTTTGTTTCTTTTAGCTCCCATTAAAGGAGGAGGGCTAAGCTTTTTGTGGTTTTGCTTTTAATTATAAATTTAGCTTTTAGTGCTTATGAAATATATTAATTTATTACTGTTATATGTTTCAGCTTTTATAATTTTTGTTCCCCCTACCCCTCCTTTTAAAAAATTTTTTTTTTGGTTTTTTGTATTACTTCTACCACTTCGTTTTCTATTAAAACGGACCTTTTATTTTAAAAAATAAAAGCATTTTTAAAATTTTATTGTCAATTTTTGTAAATTAAAAAAACACTCTTTTTAAGTTGTAAAAAGTAAAATATTATATTGCGAGTACATGAGACTACTCGCTTTCTAGCTGTTTCAAGTTGATTGTTTTAATGATTTTAATCAAATTATTTAATTTTAGCTAAAAATTATAAAATTAACGTCACGTAAACTTTTTCAATGTAATTATTTTCGTAATTTTGCACTACTTTTTATATTTTTTCGAGATTTAACAAAAACAAAATATAACCCAAAAAATTTTTGATTATACACTAGGTTTTTGAATAAAATTATGCAAGAAAAAAAAATGCAACATTTTAAACGTACGCGACTTTCTGTGCATATACCACTGATTTCTTGCGAAGAGATTTTTTTGCAGTCAATAATTGTTTTTTCATGTAGCGTATTTACTTGCAAAAGTGGAAGAAAAGTTGCAATATGCACTGAAAAACGCTAACACTGTTAAAAATTGGTGCACCCAAAAATAGCAGAAAATGGCGGGTTTTCAGTATTAAACTCGCACAAGAGTGCTAGTTTCAAGCAAAATATTTTTTAAAAAATTAGTATTATTCTTATTTAGCATTATGCGAAAACTTTTTTACAAATTAAATATAAACAGTTCATTATTAACTTTTTGTTTTAAAAATTCACGTTTGGTGTCTTTTGGCTGGATACAAAATATTGGATTCAAAAAAACCGGACTGACTCCGCAGGTTTTTTTTAAATTTTATGAATACTATAATGTAGATTTACAATAAACTTAAAAATTCTAAAATAAAGACTAGACATCAGTTTGAATTTTTTTAACGTAACAAAATTTAAAAACAATTTCTAATATTCACCTAAAAATAAACGCAAGAATATATAATCCAAGCAAATATGTCCAGTTGTACAATAAACCGTTCTAATCAACTCACACATGATCGAATTTAAATAATCGAATTTAATCATCATTTTCTGCTAATTTTTTGCACAAAGCGATTTAGTAAAATAGTCCTAGAAAAAACGAGTTTTTTGGTGTACGAAATATCGCTGTGCGAGAAAATTTTTATTGAGTGCACAGAAAATAGCTTGCGCGTGAAAAGTCACAAGTGCAACATTTCTTGTAAAATTTAGGTAAAAAATTTTCTGTCTAGCCGAAAATCCTCTTGTTTTATATATTTTTGATATTAGCAATGATATTAAAATAACTCCAATATATGAAAATACGTCTTGTGATTATAGAGGCAACTAAAACCTAGCTGACCTCGATGATTTGCAGTATTGAATCGACTATTTAACATTAAAATCATTTAAAACTTTCAGTAAAAACGGATTATATTTAAGATTAAATACCATATTTTAGCAATTATTTATCAAATTACACAATTTGGAACAAAAATACAATTTTTTAAAGCGCGAAAGTTGACTAATTTATGTATATTTTTTGAAAACCAGGAATTAAAAAAAATTATGCGTTCCAATTCGTTTATTTAAAAAAATTTTATAAGCGCACAATTTTAATTGATCCGTTTACGTCTCTTATACAAACTTACTAGAGGTCAGCCAGATATAATTCAACCATAGATATCTACTGTCAAACTCTCATCTTGTAAATAAAATCTACAAACGGCTTTTAATACTCAAGAAATCTTTAAATTTTTAGAATAAGGATTAGTGATTAAAATAAGGAATCTTAATAAAATAAAGAGGCTTTAGAAAATCTTAATATAGCATAATAAACAATAAATATCCTAATATTAAAACAATTAAATTAGCTCTGTAGATAAAATCTTATATAATATTTCACTATCAAAAATGTTTAGAAGCGCTTTAAAATTTGCATTCTTAGGGGTCCTTACTCCGGTTTGCCCCGGCTCATTTGACAGCTAAATTGCCGGGGCCAGGGCCGGGGTAGAGAGAATTGCGTTTGCCGGGGCCGGGGTGGAAAAAAAGTGCCGGGGCAGGGGCCAAGGTCGATCCCTATTCGTGTGCGACTTTTCTCGCAAAAATCTGCCATTTTGTGCTAGTTTTCTTGCGCTGCGATTTTTAACACAGTGTTAGTTTTCTCGCAGCGGCGAGTGCAACTTTTTTGTACTCTATACTGCTTTATTCGCACTGCGATTATTTTTGCACTGCGAGTCTGGCTTAGCAACAAAAAAATACAGACGCTGGTTGTCATTTTAAATGGAGTAAAACACTTCGAAACTTGTTTTATTTAATTTTAAAACGTTTGGAAGTTATTTTATTTTATTAAAACTAAAAAGTTTTCACATCTTAAGGTAAAAAAACGACTTTTAAAGCTGGTTCATACTTATGACAAAACGTCCTTTGGACTTTGTCCAAAGGACAAATTTGAAGTAGCGTTCATACTTCGTCCAAAGGAAAAAGTCCAAAGGACGCTTTGGCTTGTCCAAAGGACGTTTTGGCTTTTCTAAAATTGGCCTTTGGACTTTGCCCAAAGGAAGTTTTGTCATAAGTATGAACCAGCCTTTACTCATTTAAACACAAAATTTCCGCTCCGCTCCGCTTTGTGTTTTTTTTTTCGTTGTGCAGCCAGACTCGCAGTGCGAAAATAATTGCAGTGCGAATAAAGCAGTATAGAGTGCAAAAGAAGTAGCAGTCCCCACGGCGAGAAAACTAAAGGCTGGTTCATACTTATGACAAAACGTCCTTTGGACAAAATCCAAAGGACAATTTTAGAAAAGCCACAACGTCCTTTGGACTTTTTCCTTTGGACGAAGTATGAACGCTACTTAGAATTTGTCCTTTAAAGAACAAAATCCAAAGGGAAATGTCCAAATTACCAAAAATATGAACACGTTGTCCTTTGGATTTTGTTTTTTGGAAAAGTCCAAAGGACGTTTTTACGCTGTATTTGTCCTTTGGACAAA
Source organism: Microlaimidae sp. YZB2_3 (assembly GCA_030248175.1). NCBI lineage: Eukaryota > Metazoa > Nematoda > Chromadorea > Desmodorida > Microlaimidae > Microlaimidae sp. YZB2_3. The sequence continues at coordinate 12,830 of JASAMX010003521.1, read as the reverse complement.
GTCCAAAGGACTTTTGTTCTTGGGACTTGGTCCAAAGGACGTTTTGTCATAAGTATGAACCAGCCTTTACACTGTATTAAAAATCGGAGCGCGCGAAAACTAGCAGAAAATGGCGGATTTTTGCAAAAAAAGTCGTACACGAATTCGAAAGTGCGACTTTTCTCGCAAAATTTTGGTCAAAAATTTAGTCTACAGTCGGACATTCTTTTGTGTTATATATTCTTGATAGTTAAATGAAATATTTTAATATTAAAATGAAAGTGGCCAATAATTTATGAATTCGAAAGTGCGACTTTTCTCGCAAAATTTTGGTCAAAAATTTAGTCTACAGTCGGGCATTCTTTTGTGTTATATATTCTTGATAGTTAAATGAAATATTTTAATATTAAAATGAAAGTGGCCAATAATTTATTAAGTTTTTAACATTTTATATATTTGGTTGCAGTTTTATTATTTTATAATGACTTTAAATGGGTAACATGAGTTATGAAAGTAAAGACACCATGTGAAGTAAATAGCAGATTTAGCATGCTAAAATAATAATAATAAAACACCATAAAGGTGTAGAAAGCAGGTTAATATGACTGATGAAATATGAAACATATGAAACTGCAAGAAGTAGGTTAGGAAACTTCTCATAGGTTTTAAAAGGCAGGACCTTGTGGACGTATATTTTGAAGACTGTAAAAAAAGAAAAGTGCGTGAAAAAAATTTTAATAAATAAGATGTAAATGTGTTTTAATTGTAATATTTAATGAATAAGAGAGTAGGTGACGTGAAAACACCAAAAAGGTGTAGAAAGCAGGTGAAAGTTATAATGGTAACACCTAAGTAGGTGTAGAAGCAGGTAAAGAATAAATTAAAAAAAGCAGGTTAGGAGAAAAGGAAGGTTTGTGTAGAGTACAATGAATACTATAAGTAGGTAGCGTGGATACACCAAAAAAGTGTAGAAAGCAGGTTGTAATGGTAATAGCTAAGTAGGTAAGGTAAAGGATAAATAAAAGAAGCAGGTTAGGAGAAAAAGAAGGTTTGTGTAGATTAGGAACAATTATTGTTATAAGGATCAAATATATGAATTTAATTAAAAGTTAGAATTTAGAAAAACATATTAAAACCACATAAAATAAAAGAAACAGTTAAGTGTTTGTAAAGATAAATACTAAATTAATGATATTTAAGTAAATATGAAACTTTAGTAAAGTATATAAATTAAGATTATTTAACTGTTGAAATGATTTATTATAATGATTTGACATATATTTGTTACTAATTTAAACAGAATTTTAACAAAGAAAATATAAATTAATAATATAAGTTGAATGTTTTGGGATTAAAAATGGACAAGTAAAGTTTATTATGTTTTTAACAATTTATATATTTGTTGTTAATTTTATTTGACTATAATGATAATGTTATATTGAGTAACATTAGTATTATACATCTAAGTGACGATACAATGGGAGGTGTAGCAGGCAGGTTTAAACCTGTATATCCTCGAGCAAGTCCTAACCTGTATATGAAAAGAGACAAAACAGGTTGTATGTTATGCTTTTATATAGGTTAAATTATTCCATATTTTTTTAAAAATTGTAATTAAATATTGTTTCTTGTAATTTTTCTTAACATGTGTTTTCAGATTACTTGGAAGTTTTAACAAGTAAGGATTTTATTTCTGTTAGTAGGTTCACCTTTGGCTTTAGTAATATATAGGATTAAAATTTTTCTTTCTTGTTTTTAGCATGTTGCTGAAATAAAACATCATGGACGGTGTAGAAAACAGGTTAGTGATTAATCAAATAAAGAACACCATAAAATGTGTAGAAAGCAGGTCAAGAAGCACCGTAATGGGTTTAAAGAAGCTGGACCATTGTGGACGCATAACTTTAAGACAGTAAGAAAGAAAAGATGTATGAAGAAAGTTTTGTGAATAGTAAATAATAAGTAAAACTCGATTTAATAATTTAATAAAGTGTTTTCTGTTGGAAATAAATCTATTCCGGAATAACAATACATTATATCAAACGTTGAACTCGAATCAGTAAATAAAATTAAAGATTTGGGAATAAACTTAAACAATGATTTAAAGTTTACAAGTCATTGCTACGAAATTGGTACTAAAGCTTACGCTAGAGCCAGTTTGATTTTAAAATGTTTTAAATCTCAAAATCATTTCTTTTTGGTACGCACCAGTATCAACAATATATAACATAATAATATGTTATATATTTTTGCCAGTATTAGTAAAAAATCTGTTTATTTGACCTCTAGTTTAAAAAGTTACAAGTTATAATTATGCATGCCTGCATGGTACAAGGACAAAGACCATACTAGGGCAAGTTGGTCCGGAGTGGGGGGCGGGTAAACCCGGAATTAGGGGGGGGGGGGGGTTTAAAATCCGAGAAACGCATTTTAACAATATCGTTTTTCGACTTTGAAAGAAAAAAAAAGAGGTAAAAAACGTAATTTTAGGTCAAAAAGCCTTTTTATTGCGTTTTTGAGCTTTTTATTACTTAAACCAATGATTTTGACCGTAAAACTTAAGTTTAAAGGCAGTTAGAAGTCATTTTAAAGATATTTTTTTCTTCATTTTTCTAAAATGGGGGGGGGGGGGCGGTGTAGAATTTTTTTCTCCCCCAATTTTGAGAGGGGGGGGAGGTTAAATCCATCATCTCAAAATTTGGGGGGGAACCCCCCTGTGCCCATGTATGGAAAAAACCAACGGAACAAAAACCGATGAATCTAAATTTTGCCTAATTTCGTCCAATTAATTACTTAGATACGATAAAACAACTATTTTATCAAAACTAAAAATAAAACCGTTAAAAGGATCTTCTTGGATGGTGGTGATATATTGTTTTTCTTAAATAATACCCCATAGAAACTCATGTTGGGAGACCACCGTCTGGCGTTTGGCTGGCCGTCTGGCTTTTTTGTATGTAAATATAAAATAAGGGTGACAAAAAAAAAGTCGCAACCTTAATCATTGCACTCTAAAAACCAATTAATATTAACAAAGATATTTTAGACTTTCTAATACCCAAATTCTAAACACTTTTTTGCTACAAGATTTTTTTTACGGAAAAAACTTTTATTTTTCCCATAATACAGAACAAAATTTGCAGTAAATTTAACAAAATACATAATAATGCAATAAACAATCACTTAACAATTAAAGCAAAATAAACAAAATTTAAATTCATATCACTTAAAAAAAATAATAAAATTAAGATAAAGTCACGTCGTCACACTAAAAGAAAAATTTATTAACAACTATTAATAAAATGAAAAATACATCCTAATTTTAAATTATTTTTCTTGTCACGATAATATTATTTTTTAATTAACGAAAAATTGTTTTATTAAAAAATTTTAAAATTGTTATAAAATTGCAGATGGCTGTGGTCTTTTCTCATATCAAAAAAAAATGTCCAGAACTTCCAACCTTAATTATTTTTTTGTATTTGTAGCACCACAATATAAAACAAAAAGATAGAACTACATTGCCAAGTCACATTTAGAGTGCCAATCGGGGTTTTCGAGAACTTTGATTGGATTTATCTCGTTGGTTTTTATGAGGCTCAATATTAGGGTTAAAAATAGAGACAATTCCTAGCAAATCGCTCAGTAAATTTCTAATGGGAGGAGAAAATATTATTCTTGTCGCCAACGAACAGTCAGGTTGTACCCTTTTGTTGACCTAGATTAAGGCTTCAAATGTATGACCGAATATGGATAAAAATATACGCACAGGATAGAACAAATAAAATATTACGCACGATCTGTTATAAAGACAGTATTTATACAAAAATACCACAGTTGGCGCGGTCTTTCTTTACTATAGAATTAGATTTGTTGAGAGCTTTTTCTTTTGGCCAAAATTATATTTCTGACGTGTGCGGTCTAATATCAATAATCGATGAATCCCACGTAAAAATAATTTCCATAAGATTGTGATGAAAAGTGCGTTCGCAACTGTCGAAGTATTCTATTTTTTGTTTTTGTTGGAAACTCTAAAATGAAAAATGGTCAGTGGGAAAAACTGTAGCTTAATACAGTAACCTTCAAAAGTGGAATGCATTAAAAACTTTTAAAACCAGCTTAAACACGAAGTATAGTTCAGGTGAGAATCCGACGGTTAAAACTTTGTCTATTGTTTATCAAGCACCAATAACAAATCCCTTCGAAATCCAATTTGTCTACAATATTTTTGTTAGTTATTTAAAAATTCTTGAGAAAGTGGACGTTTATTGCAATGGTTATCTGGCTTGACCACGACCTCTACCACGAAATTGTCCGCGCTGCATCTGACCTTTGTTGTTTTGTTCTTTTTGTTTTTTGTACAACAACACCTCTTTGGCCTTCGGTAAACAATCACCATCTGGGTATCTGAAACACCGAAGATTTAAAAATTTTTAGACATGAAAAAATTAGCTTAAATTATAAAATATTGTAAAAATACGATTTATTATTTCTTAAAACAGTAATAAATTTAAAATTATTATTTTTTATAATGGATAATTAATTATATTATAGTATAAAAAACCCGTTGTGAATTAGCAATCTATTTAAGAAATTGACTATTGAAATAAAAAACCACTTTAAATGTGTATAGAAATACTGAAATTTCTAATCTAAAATTAACTTATAAACATATAGAATAACATTTACATTATGGAAAAGCGTATTTTTTAAACACCTGCGTTTTTGGGCAACCTGTGATTTTGATATTCTTACCTTTCATTGAACTTTGCGACTACTTCAGGATCCAGCAAACGCACACCATCTAGTTGATTGCCTAGTGTTATCCTAAATTTAATATAATTTAGGTAAACAAAACTAGTTGCTTATGGTATTATTTGTAAAATTCTTTAAAGTTCTATTAACCTAAATATGAGATTACACTAACTAATTGTTATAGTTTGTAATTCATATTAATTTACTAAGATTACATAAATTAGCTTCAAGAAAACTATTATCCTGGAAAACTAAAATCTACAAAAACCTTTTCCACTCTCAGATAGCTAGCTAAAAAAAGTTTAAAATTAAAAAAACACATTAAACTAAATGATACCCAATGGACGATCAAACAAAAAAGCGCACACAAAAAACTAACCAGTTAGGCTGGACGTTGTGTTGTCGACCAAAAATTTCTAATTTTCGCGTTCCGGGTGAAAGACGCTCAATAACGCCGTAAATTTCGTCAGGTTTGTGACTGGTAGCTCGAACCTTAACACCAAATAATTCTCAATCTTTGTAATGCAAAAGTTTGATTTTTAACTAAAAATATTATTTTATTAATCATCGTACAGTAAATTAAAGTAATTCTTTACTTCTGCGACAATAACATCGCAATCCAGTCCTCTATGATAAACGTTCATGGGTCCTTTAACTCCAACGAGACAATGTTCTTTGCCGTGATTAAGCCAATGACCAGTTCTACCGGTTCTAAATTTAGAAAAAAAATACATAAAAATATTTTAAGCAACAAAATTCTATTGTTAATTAGTCGTCAATGCACCAATATCTCAAGTTTAAATTTTCATCCTTTTTTGTTTTTAGTAGTGTTGAGTTTTATTAAGTTAAGCAAACAAAACTCAGTTTTATTATTAATTTCATTGCTTATGTCTTAATGTAATCAAAATATTAAACCAACGAAAATGCTTCACTTTTAATTAGTGATAATTTTTATACCTAATGAAAACATTAGCAAAAATGAGCATGCCTGATTATTCTCTGGAGTTGATTAGTTTTTACCCAAATTATTTCATCGCACTGTTTGTAACCCCATATTTTTAAACATTCTCTTCCCAATTCCATTGCTCTAAAAATAAAAAAATGTAAAAATTTATTCTGGTATAACATGGCTTCTGGAAGCTATTGATCATACCTGTTGTAACAGACACGATGGGAATGAATATGTTAAAAATATGTTAAAAGCTCTTACTCTCCTCTCCCACCCTGAAGTCGGCGAGAAAAAGGAGGAATGGTTTACCCCCCCCCAATCTTATATAAAAAATAAAACAATAAAACTTTTAAAAATAAATTTAAATCACGTCCAGACATCGATTTAGAGGTTTTAATGAGGGTTTTTGCCCATAATAGTGCGTTTCTTTAATTTAAATCCACCCACCAAATCCGGGTTAAACGCTTATTTTTTATGAACTTACCCATGTGTGTACTGTAGCGAGCGGAGTAAATGTTTAGCAACATGCAAGGGCAACACGTCGGGTATTTACCGTAAGACTGGAAGAGACGAAGTCTTACAAACTTCAAGAATTAGGGACAAAAAAAAGATTATTTTTTCTTAATGCATTTTAAACTTATCATTAATAAATAAATATCAAACGTTTTCGAATTAGTTTTTCGATTTTTTTGTTTATTAACTAAAAAGGTCAATGTTTGGAGTTTGACGATAGCGATAAACAACTTTTTATTAGTTAAATTTTAAATGTATATTTTAATGTTTAACTAACCTCCCAGTAACCCAAAGAAAGCATAGTCCTTCGTCTTGTAACAAACTCAAGTTCATTTGTCTCATTTCATCATCCGCCATTGTTCCTGAAAAGAAAAATATGCATTGAATCATTAATTCATAGGGTACACGAAATAAAACCGAGAAAATTAAATAATGATATTTTAAAAATTAAGGGCGCGCTGTAGGAATACACTGCTGTAATGAGCGCTACATCATTACAGGGAGAAACAGGTTATGTTATGGTTAACCTAGGGTAGTGCATTTAATTTCGGCACCTTTTTGTTTTTCCGATGTAATTTTTCACTGTATGGCCCGATTTTCATGTTTGATAGCTCATTTTAAAGCTTTCACAATATTGCGTTGCTTCACAAAAGTTTACTGTACGAAAATAGTTTTTCTACTTAATTAAATCAGTTTTTAAAAAATGGAAAATTGTCGAAATTAAATGTGTGCATTTAATTTCGGCACTTTACAAACAATCAATTGTTTCTCAGTCAGAAAATCATAATTTTCAAAAATTTAAAAGTCTATCATTATTTCCAGACAGTTTTCTTTAATTTAAGCTTCTACTTGTTGTTCAATGTGTACCTGGCAAAAAGTTACAGCTAAAATGCCAAATGGTACTAAAATGAGCAAAATTTGGGAAAAAAGTGCATTTAATTTCGGCACTTTTTAAATGGACCCCCTTAGACGAGTTTAAGTGCAGTGTTATGACCCCTACACATTTCAACGTTGTCTTTTAACTATTTACAACTACAATTTAAAACCCGACCACTTAATTCAACCCGTTTTTACCTACAGCACGATGTGTGCCGAAATTACACTATTTTATTTTATAACGATTGCTCACCACAGACGCAACGTAGAACGAATGGGACTGAAAATTCGGAAAATAGACTAAATTTTACCAGGACAGTTTAATTTTTAAACCAATTTATTGCGTAATTATGAAATGCCCATGTTCTAAAAACTAGTACGAATTTTATTTTTTATAAATCACACAATTTCACATAAAAATATCATAACATAACAAATAAAAAGCTCACGACAGTCATTTACATATAATTAGCTTTCATTTGAGCTAACAAACGTCGTATTCCGTCCAGAATTACCAAAGATATAGTCCAAAATCAAAAATGCCCAATTTGGAAAAGTGCCGAAATTAAATGCATTACCCTATATATAATTCTCTTACCGTAGGGTAATTCCATGTGAATATCCCATGGTGGATCAGCCATTATAACTGTAAATTTTCCCAGAACGGACATATCCAAAAACCGTACATCACACTGAATCCACTGAAATAACATTAAGTTTTTATACTTATTTACTTAAATAAAAACCTTTTTGCCCAAATAATTATAAAATTAGGTACGAATCGTTAGTTATGAATTTATCATGGGTTTCAAGAAATACAAAATTATACCAAACGCAGAAACCAACCTGTGGTGGAAATAAATTAGTGGGCCCGTCCACAAGCAGATCTTTAGATATATTGGCGCAACTGGAGTTTGGAATTCTTTTTTCGCTACCAGGAGCCGTTGGAGTATTCTCCGCACTTGAAATAACCTTCATTTTCCACTTTTTTCTATTATTTTCTCCATAGTCTACCTAGAAAATTAAAGAACTCGAAAATACAAAATTTAAAGCCTGAAACTGGTTTAAGCCTCCCAATTTAACGTGTTTAATAAATTTCTTATAGAATGCCCTAACACATAGATGAACACAGTCAAAAAGCTAGGGGGGTGTTTACCCCGGGTAAATGTCATTTCAAAATCTAGGGGGTGGGTCCTAGGGGGGACTCGAACCCCCCTAGCTTTTTAGGGGGGTCGACCCGGGGTTTGAAACCTAGAGTGGGGTTAGGTGGGGTCCGATTTCCGAGGCAAAAAACTTTTAAACAATTAAATGTTTAATAAGAGTTTTTTTATAAGATAATACTACATTTTATTGAATAAAAAGCAATATTGAGGTATAAAAAGGGTGAAAAAACATGAAATTTGTGTTAAAAATTCATGTTTTTGAAAATTTAGTATAAAAAAAGTACTTAACATTTTCTCGAAAGGGGAGAGGGGGGTCAGATTTCTAAATCTAGAGAAGGGTCAGAGGTAAAAAATTCGAAAATTTGGGGGGAGGGAGGCCCCTGGATTTTTTCAAGGGGGAGGGGCAAAATTTCGAGGCTAGGGGCGGTGGACACTACCCTACCCCCTTGTTCATCTATGCCTAACACTTAAAAGAAGTTGGTACTGGTTACAAGTTTCCTAATCGGAAACAAAGATAATAGTTGACATCACAGAGTAATTTTAATTTTTTCTTTAAATTCACACTTGACATTTTGGTTTTCAAAAGAAAAAAAGACCTACTATACCTCGTAATGAATGTACTTGCAGGATTCCATATGAAAGCACGTGTTGAGAAATGAACAGTCTCCCATACTTTGATCGGTGTGTTTTTGAATAATTTTCTTAAAATGCAGCTTTTCACAAGCTTTTCCAGTTCCGTTTACTTTTGAACAGTCTCTTTCTGTCCTTTCGTGACAAAACTCCCGCACCTAAAAAACCTAATTTTTAATACATTTGGCAGTCATTGTAAATAAACATGCACAGAAATATGTCTACATAACGTAACCGATAACTGGTAACCGACTGGATTTTTTTTAACGAGAGAAGGGGTGTACTCGACCTTTCAAATCAAGGGGGTATTATTGAAAATTTTTAGGTGAAAGTACTCTATTTTCAGTGATCCATCAAATTTTATTAGGAGGGAAGTGATTTTCTTTTCCTTTCTTTCCCTGAAATTTGGGGTCTGAGCACTAAAAAAATGCTTAAAAATCTGGTAATTGGGGGATTGACGCATGCTTACGGTAGTCAAAAAATTTTTTTCGAGCATACCCTTAAAATCCTATAGGTTGCTATGCCCTCAACCTCTAATTGCCCTTTTCTAATAGAAAACAAAGTTTCAGCGTTTTTCATTTTTCATTAAGTAAACGGTTAAGGATACTCCGTGGGTTTTTTATAGAATGTACTAAATTCAATATCCAAAAATTTAGGCGCAGGCATCAGAATCTGTATACTAGAACTGGATTTTGTAAATCCTATCCTTTTTTTGTAAATCCTTATTCTTACACAGCTTTACAACTGAGTGTTGTAAATAGTTGTTTTAAATCAACATTTGCAGCATCTGTGCACTGCGACTGCCCTATGATTTAAGGCGACGGCATTTTCAATACGGGGGGCAAGAGGGGCAAATTTTTTCAAAACGGGGTTGCACACAAAAAAAAGCTAAAATGCGCTCCAGAAAAAAACAAACGATATGGGTATTTTGCGTTTCTCGGATTTTAACCCTCTCCCCAATTCGGGGTTTAACTTCCCCCCTACTCCAGACCAACTTGCTCATGTATGGTTTCTGTACTCGCAGATTTGTGTTTCCCAAAATAATGCGGATTTAAATGTTGTTTTTTGTTATCACTTCGACAACACTATAAAAATTTTTTTTTTAATTTTTGGAAAAAATGTATAATTATAGTAATACAAACCTGTGTACGGTCTGTAAATGCATCCCCGTTTTATTGGGGGATTTGCCACCCCCCACTAAAAAATGAAAAAGTACCCTAAAATTATGACGCCATTTTTGACCTATGATGACGCCATCATCGCAATTTTTTTTGCAATTTTTAGCCTATTTCAATGTATTTAAAGCCATTTCCAACCTATTTTTACCTTATTTTCGCTTTTTTTTCTCTCTTTTCCCTTGTTTTTTCTCTTTTTTTTCTTTCTCCCTGCTTGCCCCCCGTTTAAACCCCGCGGGGGGGGGGGGGGCGTGCACACGTCTGCAGACCTGTGCACGGTCTGGAAATGCCCCCTTCCCGTTTTATTGGAGGATTTGCCCCCCCCCGCCAAAAAATGAAAAAGTACCCTAAAATTATGACACCATTTTTGACCTATGATGACGCCATCATCGCGAATTTTTTGCAATTTTTAGCCTATTTCAATGTATTTTAAACCATTTTAGACCTATTTTTACCTTATTTTCGCTTTTTTGTCCCTTTTCCCTTTTTTCTTTCCTCCCTGCTTGCCCCCTTCCGTTTCAAAAAAGTTGCCCCCCATTTTGGAATTTCCCCCCCGTTTTAACCCCCGGGGGGCAGTGCACAGGTCTGGGTCTGGTAATAAAAAGCCTCAAAATTTTTGACTTCAAAACTGCATAAGCATAATGGATTTTAAAAAATGAATTTAAAAAAAATCTTAGCTCCAAAGTATAGATTAAACAAACGTATAATTATCATAAATCAATATCTTATTTATCACATTTAAAACTTTTTACACTAGCAAATTCCGCTTACTTGCGTCCCGTCCGATTTGAACTTTTCCTGCAGTGCCAGTTCTTTAGCGCTGGGGGTGGCCAGTAGTGCCTGAATCTCGTTCTGCACTTTTCGACTCTCCCTTTCTTTAGCCGACGGGGCCATCAACAAATCCTCCAGTTGCTCCAGCTTGGACCGCTTGGCTTTCGGCTCCCCGCCGCCGCCGGATTCCGCGTCCGAACCGAGCGCCGGAGCCTCCGACGCGATGACGTCATCGGGTACCTTCGCCTCCGAAACCGGCGACTTTTGTTCAGGATCCCGCGGTGATTTCTGCTGTTCCGCGGGTGAAGTTTTCACAGGGACTGAGGCGCCGATCGTTTCTGGGACTGTCTTGCCGAAGGATGTGGTGGCCACCCCGAGCGCCTCTTGGAACCCGGCCAGAGCGGACGAGGCCAGCTCTTTCACTTTGGCCTGCCGCTCCAACAGGCGCTGCCTCACACTTATTCCAGTTGATGTGGAGCTCATAGTTGTCTCCCGAAAAAGTGGTGGCAAATTAATTATTTATCGCAAAATACAAAAAAAACTAATTAACTACAAGGTCAATAAAAATCACCCCCTCCAACTTAACGGAAATTCTTTAAAATGTATCTTACATTAAAATATTTTTAGGAATTACAAGTATAAAAATTTTAAAATTGCATTGCATTGTGTACATAGGTGTTTTTGGTGGGGTCCGCTAGTGGGGGGTTAACCCCCGGGTGGAAGGCCAAAATTTTTTAGGGGGTCCAGGGGGTTCGGACCCCCCTCGCTTTGTAAGAGGGGTCGACCCATAGGTGAGCACGGTCGGGGAAGCTAGGGGGGGTGGTTACCCGGGGGTAAATCGAATTTTGAATTCTAGGAGGGGGGTCCCAGGGGGGTCCGGACTCCCCCTAGCTTTTTAGGGGGGGTCGACCCGGGGTGCGAAATTTTAAAATCTAGAGGGGGGGTCAGGTGGGGTCCGGTGTCCAAAGCAAAACAGTTTTAAACCATAATAACTTTAATAATTGTTCTTTTTATAGGATAATACTACATTTTATTGAATAAAAAGCCATATTCATGTATAAAAAGGGTGTAAAAGCATGAATATGTAATGAAAATTCATGTTTTTGGAAAAAAATTTAGTATAAAAAAGGTACCTAAAATTTTCCCGAGGGGGGAGGGGGGGGGGTCAGATTTCAAAATCTAGAGAGGGGTCAGGGGTAAAAAATTTGGAAATTTGGGGGGAGGGGGGGGGCCCTATATTTTCGTCGAGGGAGGGAAAATTTCGAAACTAGGGGGGGTGGACCCCACCCTGCCCCCCCCTTTCCCACCTATGGGTCGACCCCAGGTGCGAGATTTGAAATTTAGGGTGGGGGGGTCCAATTTTTTGACAAAATTTTTTTAACTCGATAATTTAAGTGTTTTTAGGTCTAATATTGAATTTTATGTACTAAAACAGTCTATTTAGGCCTAAAAAGTGTATTTAAACACTGTTTTTAACTTAAAATCCGTGTTTTTGACAGTAAATAAAAAAAATATACTTCCAAATTGGTCGGGAGGGGGGGGGAGCGGGTTAGCCTCGCAAGGGGGGTCAGGCCGGACCGCTCTCAAGCTTTGGGGGAAGGGAGCGGGTGGCCTGGATTTTTTCTAGGGGGGGGGGTCCAAAATTTTGGCTCTAGGGGGGGGGTGGACCCCTCTGTCCCCCCATCATCATTAAAATCAAAACGAAATATAGGTATAGAGATGTGCTGTGTCAAAAACATGCTAAAATTAATTTTTTTAGTTAACAATTTCATTATAAAAGCTCCTTAAAAACGGCGATTTTAAAACGCTGCTTTTAAAATTTTAAAAAAAAATTAACTTTAAAAGTTAATGTTTGTTTTTAATTGATAAATGTTTAAAACAAAACAATACCACTGAATATTTCTTATAATCAAAGTTCTTTGTCTTTTTTTCTGAAAAAAAAGGGGCAACTACTAAACAAGTATGAGATAATCAAATATGTAAACAGTGTTTTACTGTAAATCATAAAAAGAAAATAAG
>JASAMX010003520.1:0-32134 GCA_030248175.1 Microlaimidae sp. YZB2_3 | reverse complement strand
GGATTACCAAAGATATAGTCCAAAATTAAAAATACCCAATTTGGAAAAGTGTCTGAAAATTAAAATGCACTACCCTAGTGTGCTTTTAAAAAATACCGAATAATTTACTTTTAGAAAAATAACAAGCAAATCACTTTTTCGGAAAAACATTTTAATTAAAATGTTTTTGCAAGGTTATTAATAGGAGTATTATTTGCAATTATTTTTGCAGTTATTATTTTTCGCAAATGCATTATAAAGAATTATAATTTTTTTATATGTTATGAAAAAAAACCACAAAAAAATGTTTTTGACAGCGCAATCAAAGCATAAAAAAAGAAAAAAGTTTATCATATGCAGTCGTCTCATAGCTTCTTATCATTTTAAAAGCTAGTTATTATTAAAAAAATCCACGAAAACGTAATAGACAAATAACACGAAAATGTTTTAATGTTATGAAATTATTATTTTGTTTTTATGTCTTCTTAATAATTTTTTTAATCCTATTTTTTCTCTAAGTAAGTCAAACAAATGAAACTATTTTTAAAGGGTGAGATGTGAAAATAAAACTTTTTGTCTGCGATTTGATAATTTTTGGTGAAAACCTTACCCCTAATCTTTTTAGTCTTTTATATTTTTTTCAACAAAATATCTTTATAGGTTCATATTTTTTAGGTTGACAGAGTTTTCCAGAAATGTGAGCGATGGGTGAATAGAACCCCCAAATGAGAGATTTGGGTAACACAACAATGAAACTAACTTTTTTTAGGACAATTTTATAGGGGTCGAAAAAAACCCCGGGGAGAAAATTTTAATTTCAAGACTATAAAACACCAAGACAACTCATAAAACACTGCGAAACACATGAATTAATATATAAAATTAGGGATTTTTAATATTTAAAATGTAAGGCCTCATGCCGTGTAAAAATGACAATAGATAGAAAAACAATTATATTTCAATTCTAAGTTGTTTTTTTGAATAAATAATCAAATAACAACAAGAATAAAAGATATTTTTCTTAATTTTTCTAGATTTATCAAGTTTTTTTGTGATTTTTTTGAGTGCAAAATAGGGGTAGCTCATTTAATTTCGTCACTTTTCCCAATTGGGCATTTTTGATTTTGGTACTTATATCTTCGGCAATTCTGGACGGAATAATGACGTTTGATAGCTCAAGGGAGAGCTAATCATATGACTGTCGTGTAAATGAGAATCGTGAGCTTTTTATTTGTTATGTTATGATATTTTCATGTGAAATTGTGTGATTTATAAAAAATAAAATTGTTACTCGTTTTTAGAAATATGGGCATTTTTTCATGATTACGCAATAAATTGGTTTAAAATTTAAACTGTACTAGTAAAATTTAGTTTATTTTCCGAATTTTTAGTCCCCGTGGTTCTACGTTGCGTCTGGCGGTGAGCAATTGTCAATAAAAATAAAATAGTGTAATTTCGGCACACATATTGCCGCAGGTAAAAAACGGTTGAATTAAGTGTTTCGGTGTTAACTGGTAGTTTGTAAAATAATTAAAAATACAACGTTGAAATGTGTAGAGGGGTCATAGCGTTGTACTTAAACTCATTTACGGGGGTCTTTTTTGAAAAAAGTGCCGAAATTAAATGAACACATTTAATTTCGGCAATAATCCATTTTTTTAAAAACTGATTTAATTAAGTAAAAAAACTACTTTTGTACAGTGAAACTTTTTTGAGCAACGCATTATCGTGAAAGCTTCAAAATGAGCTATCAAACATTAAAATCGCGCCATTCAGTGAAAATTTTTTTGTAATCGAAATTGCTTTGCAAAATGGGAATGCATTATCACAGAGACAAGCAACAGCTAACTCATTTGCCAAACTTTAAAAAATCGTTAAAATAAATGGTTAATGTTAGGGCTATTATGAACCTTTTAGCCATTTTTGATTTAAAACCACCGTTTGGGTTAATGTGGCGAACGTATGGTTCACACTGTTTGTCGCCAAATTTTGTATTGGTTTATTTAGAAATGAACATTTCGTCTCGTCTCGCTCTTGTTTTAAATGATCAACATGTGTTCAAGTGAATTCTCTAAACCAGAGTAAACTAAAAAAGGTAAAACAAAAAAAAACAATTTCTCATAAACTAAGCAAATATTTCTAACCCTGCTACTTATTTTATTATATAAATATCATGGTTTGGCGATTACAATTTGTGACAAGCATTTCTGTTTTTCCGGAATCGGCAATTTTTAAACCTAGGCACACAGGCGTGTCAGGCACGTCAGGCACGAGCTTTAGCGTATGTGTTCTGAAAGCCTAAGCGAAGCCTAAAACCAACCTACACTTTATCAAATAGCCGCGCGGAGGTCGTTTAGATTGTTTTTAGGCTTTCCTTAGGCTTAGAAACGCGTACTGGGCTCGTTCCTGACGCGCCTGAATATTCCTGATGTGCCTAGGTTTATTAATTGCCCCGGAATCCAAATACGGTCCAGTTACCATGTAGTCCTTGATTACAGCTCATTGGTTTAAAATTAAATATTCTTTGTATAGACTACATAATCTGCAATTTAACTAATATTTAAATTTTTAGAACAAATTTGTCCTTACTTGTTTATTTAATTACTTTAGTTTTAATAGTTTTCTTAAAATGCAAATTGTTATACTTTTAAAAAATAAAAAAGATGCATGAGCACAAAAACAAAAGACGCACTTTTATTTGCGGTATTTTATCCCGCGTTTCCCACTCAACCCAATATTTTCAGTTTCAGCGCGCCACAGTGGTGTTTTTTATCGCACTGAAAAATCTGTAATTCTATGCTATCATGATAAAGTTAGCACTGATAAATATGTTATTCTATGCTATCATATAAAATATATAATATACCTAAAAATGTTCAACTCATTTATAAAAAAGTACAGAAAAGGTGGCCTTTATAATGAGCCTCTCCATTTAAATAACACTTTTGACTTATAAATGGCATAGAACTCATTTTCCCCAGTTTGGCGAGTTAAAATGGAGAGGAAGCTATTATAATAGCCATTTATTGACTTAATTTCACTTCATATATACTCACAAGTCTAATACTGTCCGGGCCGCACGAGTTTCTGCGTGTTGGACAGTATTAAACCAACACGAGGAACTTAACCTCTCAGGTCACTGCTAATTCGGTCACAACTTTTAGAAAATCACTAAAATAACATAAGGTGTGTTTTAATTTTAAAATTATTATGCTCAGTTTTAGTGCCTAAGCATAACAACTTGAGCCTTCTGAGCATTTTTTTAGCTTAACTGTGTTGCTTTTAGATTGCACACAGCAAGTTCTTTGTCTTACTTGATTACACATTCTTAATTTTACAAAAGTGATGTTAGTTTTTTTTTTCCTCTCACCGGGTCTCCCAACTTTTGTGTTTATTTTGTATATGATATCTATCTAGAGTTTTTTTTTGTAGTATTGTATTTATTTAAATGTATTTTCTTCTATTTGTTCTTTTTATTATAGAGTTTGTTCTATATAAATAATTGTGATATATTTTTTTTAAACTAACTAAACTTTCTTGTGTGCTGATTTACACGTATTGTGGATTCGTAGATAATTGCTAAAAATAAATTTCTTTCTTTCTTCTTCTTTCTTTCTTTCTTGTGCGGCCCGGACAGTATTAGACTTGTGAGTATATATGAAGTGAAATTAAGTCAATAAATGGCTATTATAATAGCTTCCTCTCCATTTTAACTCGCCAAATTAAAATGGCTACTATGCCATTATAGTGGAGAGTGTCATTTAAATGGAGAGGCTCATTATAAAGGCCACCTTTTCTGTACTTTTTTATATAGGAGTTGCACATTTTTCGGTATATTATATATTTTTGATGATAGCATAGAATTTCAGATTTTTCAGTGCTAACTTTATCATGATAGCATAGAATTTCAGATTTTTCAGTGCGCTAAAAAACACCACTGTGGCGCGCTGAAACTGAAAATATTGGGTTGAGTGGGAAACGCGGGATAAAATACCGCAAATAAAAGTGCGTCTTTTGTTTTTGTGCACATGCATCTTTTTTATTTTTTAAAAGTATAACAATTTGCATTTTAAGAAAACTATCTTTAAAACTAAAGTAATTAAATAAACAAGTAAGGACAAATTTGTTCTAAAAATTTAAATATTAGTTAAATTGCAGATTATGTGCATACTATACAAAGAATATTTAATTTTAAACCAATGAGCTGTAATCAAGGACTACATGGTAACTGGACCGTATTTGGATTCCGGGGCAATTAATAAACCTAGGCACATCAGGAATATTCAGGCGCGTCAGGAACGAGCCCAGTACGCGTTTCTAAGCCTAAGGAAAGCCTAAAAACAATCTAAACGACCTCCGCGCGGCTATTTTATAAAGTTTAGGTTGGTTTTAGGCTTCGCTTAGGCTTAGGAACGCGTACGCTAAAGCTCGTGCCTGACGTGCCTGACACGCCTGTGTGCCTAGGTTTAAAAATTGCCGATTCCGGAAAAACAGAAATGCTTGTCACAAATTGTAATCGCCAAACCATGATATTTATATAATAAAATAAGTAGCAGGGTTAGAAATATTTGCTTAGTTTATGAGAAATTGTTTTTTTTTGTTTTACCTTTTTTAGTTTACTCTGGTTTAGAGAATTCACTTGAACACATGTTGATCATTTAAAACAAGACAAGACAAGACAAAATGTTCATTCTAAATAAACCAATACAAAATTTGACAACAACATGTGAACCAATTACGTTCGCCACATTAACCCAAACATGGTTTAGATAGAAAATGGCTAAAAGGCTCATTATAGCCCTAACATTAACCATTATTTTAACGATTTTTTAAACTCAGCAAATGAGTTAGCTGTTGCTTGCTCTTGTGATAATGCATTCCATTTTGAAGCAATTCGATTACAAAAAAATTTTCACTGAATGGCGCGATTTTAATGTTTGATAGCTCATTTTGAAGCTTTCACGATAATGCGTTGCTCAAAAAAGTTTCACTGTACAAAAGTAGTTTTTTTACTTAATTAAATCAGTTTTTAAAAAATGACAATTTGCCGAAATTAAATGTGTTCATTTAATTTCGGCACTTTTTAGAAAGACCCCCGTAAATGAGTTTAAGTACAACGCTATGACCCCTACACATTTCAACGTTGTCTTTTAACTATTTACAACTACAATTTGACACCCGAACACTTAATTCAACCCGTTTTTACCTGCAGCAATATGTGTGCCGAAATTACACTATTTTATTTTATAACGATTGCTTACCACAGACGCAACGTAGAACCACGGGGACTAAAAATTCGGAAAATAAACTAAATTTTACTAGTACAGTTTAAATTTTAAACCAATTTATTGCGTAATCATGAAATGCCCATGTTCTAAAAACGAGTAACAATTTTATTTTTTATAAATCACACAATTTCACATGAAAATATCATAACATAACAAATAAAAAGCTCACGACAGTCATTTACACGACAGTCATATGATTAGCTCTCATTTGAGCTATCAAACGTCGTATTCCGTCCAGAATTACCAAAGATATAGTCCAAAATCAAAAATGCCCAATTGGGAAAAGTGCCGAAATTAAATGACTACCCTATTTTGGCTAAAAAAAATCACAAAAAAACTTGATAAATCTAAAAAATTAAGAAAAATATCTTTGTCCTTGTTGTTATTTGATTTATTCAAAAAAACAACTTAGAGTTGAAATATAATTGTTTATCTATTGTCATTTTTACACGGCATGAGGCCTTACATTTTTTAAAATTAAAAATCCTAATTTTATCTGTAATTCATGTGTTTCGCAGTGTTTTATGAGTTGTCTTGGTGTTTTATAGTCTTGAAATTAAAATTTTCTCCCCGGGGGGGGGGTTTCAACCCCTATCAGATTGTCCTAAAAAAACTCATTCCTGTTGTTTTACCCTCTTGCCTCATTTGGGGGTTCTATTCACCCATAGCTCACATTTCTGGAGACTCTGGACCTGGAGAATATGAACCTCTGGAGATATTTTGTTGAAAAAAATTTTGTGGGCTATTGGGGTCAGGGGTAAGGTTTTCACCAAAAATTATCAAATCGCAGACAAAAAGTTTGACTCCGCATCGCACCTTTAAAAATCATTTAGTTTGTTTGACTTACTTAGAAAAGATAGGATTATAAAAAAATTATTAAGAAGACATAAAACAAAAATAATAATTTCATAACATTAAAACATTTTCGTGTTATTTGTCTACGTTTTCGTGGATTTTTTTAATAATAACTAGCTTTTAAAATGCTGAGAAGCTATGAGACGACTGAAAAGATAATAAACATTAAGGTTGCTTTATGCTTTGATTGCGCTGTCAAAACATTTTTGTGAGTTATTTTTACGTGGTGTGTAAAAAAATTATAATTCTTTATAATGCATTTGGAAAAATAATAACTGCAAAAATAATTGCAAATAATACTGCTATTAATAACCTTGCAAAAACATTTTCATAAAAATCTTTCCGAAAAACAATTGCTTGCTTTTTTCTAAAAGTAAATTATTCGGTATTTTTTAAAAGCACACTCGGGTCATGCATTTTAATTTCGGCACTTTTGCAAATTGGGTATTTTTAATTTTGGACTATATCTTTGGTAATTCTGGACGGAATACGACGTTTGATAGCTCAAATGAGAGCTAATTATATGTAAATGAGTGTCGTGAGTTTTTTTTGTTATGTATTTTGTGAAATTGTGTGATTTTTAAAAAATAAAATTGGTTACTCGTTTTAGAACATGAGCATTTAATCATTCGCGATCGATTAGTTTAAAAAATAAATTGTCCTGGTAAAATTTATTTTTTTCTGAATTTTTAGTCCCCGTGGTTCTACGTTGCGTCTGTGGTGAGCAATCGTTATAAAATAAAAAATAGTGTAATTCGGCACGCATTTTTGTGTGTGCATGTGAAAAGATGTCGTGTTGTGTGTATTTGTGTTTTGCATAGCGGGCAGTTTGGTGATGTGTTTTGTGTCAGATTAATTTTTCTGTAGGTAAGAGTAGATGAAAGGAGATTTTCCCACCCTGAGTTGGGCGAGGGCTCTCCTGACCCCGCCGAGGAAGGATTTTCTTTCCTAAGACTGCTTATTGCTGGTGCTTTTGTTTGAAGTATTTTCTTTATTAGAGTGTTGTTAATGTGGTTTGTAACTGTGTTTGTGTGGATTTGTTGTTCTAGTGCTTTGTATTTTTTGTTGTGTATGTTTGTTGGAATGTTTGTTGTGTAGTTGATGTTGCGAAATATTGTTTGCTTTTTGAGCCTGTTGGGTGCAGGTCTTTGTGTCAAGTAGTTGAGTGGATTGTTTGTGTGCATGGCTGCCAATTTAGCTTGTTTTGTGTGGAGTTGAATGTGTGTTGCTATTGGGACAAGGATTTCAGCCTCTGTATGGGTGATTGTGTTTGTGATTGTTATGTGATTGTTTTGTGTTGAGATCTGGATTGCCCTGTTTTTGTTTCTGTAGTTTGTTTTTTGTTGTTGAGTTGTGCTATTGTGTTGTATAGTTTGTAAAAGTTGTGTTTGTGGGTAAAGTGTTTTGTGATGTGTTGCTGCCAGATGTTTGCTTTATGTTCTGCTATTTGTTTTTGTATTTGTTGTTTAGCTGTTGTATGTCTGGATGTTTGGCGTCTGCTTGTTTGAGTGCGTTGCGGTGTTGTGTGAGTTGTATGATATGTTGTGGTAGTGGCCTGTTTGTGTGCTTAATGTGACCTTTCGGAATATGTGCTCTGTCTACTTGAATAATGAGTTTTGTAAATGCTTTGTTTGTTTAATGTATGTTTGTGGTGGGTGGGAGTGTATGTATGTTGTCTTCTCCTGTATTCTGCAGTGAAGGTTTGCCAGTTTGCTTTTTTTGTAACTTGTGAATGTTGTTTGGTGTTTTTTTATTAACGAAAAAATCGCGGGTTTTTTTCACGGAAAACGCATTTTAACTCCTAATATCCTCATAACTCTTGAACCACTGCAGATATTTTGTTGAAAAAATTTTTGTGGCCTATTGGGGAGGAGTAAGGTTTTTACAAAAAAATTATCAAAATCAAAGACAAAAGTTTGACTCCGCACCTCACCTTTAAGTTTTCTGTGTAATTTAAAAAAAATGTTATAAAATAACATCTATTCTGCATAATAATTCCAAACAAATCCAAAGCAGCAAAAAAACATTTCTTAAAATTTTATGATTTTGTTTTCAGTTTAATAGTTTAATTTATTTCTTAATTTTTATACAGAATATGTAAAAAAACATTAAAATAATTAATGAGCTACAATTTTATGTACTCATTTTATTAAAATCACTAAATTGGAATATAATAGACAAAATTAATACTCTTAAATGATTTATTTTGTGATATTTTATTATTTATTGTCGTTTTTTTTGATTATTTTCATTTGCCACCTGAATTTTTTAGTGGCAAAAAAGGTCAAAATTAGACACCCTCCCCCGGAGGTCAAATTTGTGTCAAAGCGATGTGCGGATAGAAAATATGTTTATAATACAGTGATACATTCTTTGTTATGTATTCTTGCCGGTACTCACAACTTTAAAAAAATTCATGTTTAAAACTGACAGAAGCTAATAAAGCAAACTATTATGCCAAACTATAGTTTTTAAAAACTATGACTTCTATATGTTTTTGTCGTTAATGACAATGCATAGTTAAGTTTTCGGAAGCCAGCCAGGAAGATTAAATTTCTTTGGAAACAGCGATTTGAAACATATATCGTGACACCCGTCCGTCACGATGACACCCGTCCGTCACGATGACACCGGTCCGTCCGCTGGTTGTCTTTCGCATGACCGCGTTTGTTAAACACGAGTGTCACACCTTTGTCCCGAACGATCGTATTATCCACCTTTGTTAACACTCATGCTAAATAAAAAACTATTTAGCAGAAGTAATAATAATACAAAAAAACTACAATTTTAACCTGCACATTTCTTATTTCGTTTCAATGAATAACTAAATAAATATTAAAAATAACAGAATGAATATTAAAAACCTAGTTACAACAAACATTGTTTAAACCCCACAAAAATATTTGTTGAATAAAATGAGCTTAATAGGCCTTATTTTGTTTAAATACATGAAAAATAAAAGATAAGATAAGACTTACCACGTTGAGATTCCGGGTTGACCAGAGGAACCTTCATGGGGTTAATGCCTCTTAATTGCATCCAACTGGTCAATTGGCCAGGAATTTCTTTTAACACATCTTTAGCCAATTTCTTTTGACTCAAAAATGGATTTTCGTTTTGATATTTGACAAAAGGAACAAACTAAAATTTAAAAAAAATAAAATCCCAGGCAAAATTTAGAACTTAAAGTATTTGAAATAATGTGGCCATGTGCATGTCATTAAATAAATTTGAATTGTCGTTTATTAAATTCCTTAGCTCTTGTTGTTCAGTGTAATTTAACCCAAACATGGCAGTAAAAAATGCAAAAGTTTATTGCATGCTAGCAGAAATATTTTGTATATACCTTGACACATTTTCAAAATAATGTGTAAAATTATTATCATAAAATTAATTTTTGTATACTTTTTCAAACATATAAATATCTAGCGTTCTCACAATCATGGGTGGCGCGGGAGCGCCACAAGGCGATTTAGCCCCGTGGCGCCGCGCCAACCATAATTAGAGAACGTGGGTAAATTTTGAAATTCAGAACCTTCTTCTTCTTCTTCTTCTTCTTCTTCTTCTTCTTCTTCTTATTATTATTATTATTATTATTATTATTCCAACGCTCCATTCTTAAAAACGATATTCCTCATTCGTTACTGATTGATCAAAAATAAACATGGGCTCATTAGAAAGAAGAAGGAATTACGCAACTTTCTTAGGAAGCACTTTTTTCATTTAGGTCCTTGTTATCGATTTATTGATCAAAATAAAAAAATTGAAAAATAGAAAAATAAAAACTCCCAACCGCACAATAACAGCCTTTTGGCAACAATAAGGATTGTACAGAGCAGACAACCAACATCCCCTCATAAAAACCGCACAAAAATAGCAGACCGGTTTTAATTCGTGGCAGAAACGGCACCAGTTCCCAGCGCCATCTGCTTCAACCGCGCGGAAAACGGCAAAAACAACAGAGTAATTTTTTTAATTCTTGCATTACTGATGACAAAATTAATTCAAAGTTTTATTTATTAAAAAAAAATAATAAGCGTCGGTGGCGCGGGAGCGCCACGCGCCGGTAATCATCGGTGGTGCGGGGTGCCAACTGCAATTTAACCCACGGCACCGCGCCAACTATACTTAGAGAACGTGAGTAAATTTTGTTATTCATGTTCATCATCTTATTATTATTATTATTATTATTATTATGTTTACTTTAAAAATTATAATTGCAATCATTGGCGCACGGCATCGCGCCAACTATATTGTATTGTATTGTATTGTATTTTATTTTGACTAAGCAGGGACACACATAAGCAATAGACACATTGCACTGATTTTTTATGCACCACAAAACAGAACGTAGATAAACTTTGTCTGGAGCGCAACTGCACCGCACTAACTATAATTAAACAACGTGGGTTAATTTTGTAATTTAAATTCATCTTCTTCTTCTTATTATTTTTTATTTTATCTCGGCAACGGAATGATTATAAACATATGTCATTGCGCAGCTAAAACTATAGTTTATTAGGCTATTTTTTAATTTAATTCAAAAAAAGTGGTAGACTAGCCTTGAAAAATGCTCTAAGAATAGAGCAGGAAAAGGGGGCGATTTTTTCCCGGTCGTATGGTCGGTCGTATGTTTAGACAGAAAAGATGTGGACTAGTCTGAGATGGACATTATGTGGACTATAGGAAATTTGCATTTGGTTTGGGCAGCTGCTCACTAAATAAAAATTTCTACGATATGATAATGATTTGTTTATACATTGATCTAATCACACAGCACTGTTGCATTTTTTTTAGTTTGATGAAATGTCAATTGAAAAAATCATACTCACAGCAATCTTTGACAAGCGCGAAATCGCCACTTTTTCAAAGTTATAGTTGTTTCTTACACATACAAATATAACTTTCTAATTGAAAAAGTGGCGATTTCGCGTTTTTCAAAGATTGTTGTGAGTATGATTTTTTCAATTGACATTTCATCAAACTAAAAAAAAATACAACAGTGCTGTGTGATTAGATCAATGTATAAACAAATCATTATCATATCGTAGAAATTTTTATTTAGTGAGCAGCTGGCCAAACCAAATGCAAATTTCCTATAGTCCACATAATGTCCATCTCAGACTAGTCTACATCTTTTCTGTCTAAACATACGCCCGGGGAAAAATCGCCCCTTTTTCCTGCTCTATTCTTAGGGCATTTTTCAAGGCTAGTATATAAAGTTCGTTTGCCACAATTGACTCTATTTATTATGTAGGTCAAAAGAGTTTATTAGTAATAGTTTGGATGGATTGATAAGTTTAAAGATCAATATTTTAATTTTGCTAAAAAAAAACTGAACTTACAGAGCTGTGATACCAGAAATGCAATTTTATTTTATGTAAATAAAAAAAATACAACCTGAACAATATCTCGTTCGGCAACTTGACCAAACGCTTGCAAGCGGCCTTTGTCCGCGTCTAAAGCTTCCATTGCGTTGAAGTCGTCATTTCCGACACCAACTATTATTATCGACATAGGTAAACTGGAAGCCTAATATTAGAAGGTGATAATTAGAGCAAAAGTATATAACGTAGGAAAAATATCTGACTTCATATATTGCTCAGATACATTTTTAGTAATCAGGCACTAAGATTTTTTAATTAAAGCCTTTTTTGGAAAGAGTGGCCCTAATTACGATGTGCCTTTATGGAACGGCTCTTATTAACGCTCTAATCGGAACATATGGCTCAATTAGGGCACGCATTAATAGGGGTACATTTAGATAGCATATAAGTATTGATTTTTCATTTAGAATTTATTTAGAATATATTTTCTGTCCTGACAAGAAACCATTTCGACAAGTCTACCAGATCACAAAATGCGTAAAGCTTTGAAATAAAAATTTGAAGGCAGGCGTGACCACTATCTTTTCCCACTTTATGTAAATTTTTTGCTCGCTCTTGGGCGTAATATTGTGGCTAACAGCACCGTTGTCAGTTTTTGGCACTGTATAATACGACTTATACAGGAAGACATTAAGCCAAAAAGCCAATAGCAAAATTCTCATTCGCGAAATCTAAAATTTCAGAACATTTTAACCAAACCTTTTTACGTTTTTGCTGATTTATTGGGTACTATGCATATAGAACTTTGCACATTAAACTAAATTAATTTTTCTGCAGAATGAAACTTTTTTACGGGACTCAAAACCAGCACCATATGAATATACAAGTCTTGCGCCGATAAAAAAAATGCATATTACAGCGAAACATTTTTTATCATGTATTTTTGGGAATATTCAGAATTTAAATAAAATACTGCATGCGACAATAACCTTACATGTATAATTGCAGCTTTGGTCTGATCAAAATCCGTTATAACACCATCGGTGATTATCAAAAGTATAAAATATTGAGATCCATCTAACACTGAATTTGCAGCTATTCTAAAAAAGCTTATTCAAAAAAAATTGTATATAATTTTTACGTTAATTTACTTAATAATATTCAGTATTTTATGTATTTAAATGGTAAATATCGTACAAATAATAGGGACGATACTCAAAATATAGCTTTTATTAAAAAATAATTACCGGGAAACGTGATTAATAGCCGGAGAAAAGTTTGTTGGTCCGTAAAGTTGAACGCTTGTGATAGCTTTTTGGTAAGCATTCAAAATTCCTTCAACTCCATAGCATCGAGGATCATTTGGATGGAAATTCTGAACACATGACTTTTATAATCTTTTAATTTATTGAAGATAAAAACACTTTTTTGGCAGTGAATATTGCGATTTTTTTCCGCAATCTGCAATATAAGTCGATGGGCAAAAAAATAAATATTACAAAATCATTGTACGATAAAATCACTAATAATTGCTGCCAAGGTAGATTAAAGGCTGGTTCATACTTAAAATGTAAAAACGTCCTTTGGACAAAGTCCAAAGGACGTTTTTATATACGTTTATACGCTGTATTTGTCCTTTGGACTTTGTCCAAAGGACGTTTTTTACATTTTAAGTATGAACCAGCCTTTAGGATTATGCGCCATAATTTGCGATGATTGTTCATTTTTGGTGCTCAAAGTCTCGTGAAAAGAAAAATGACACCTTCGACTTTTCTTCCAAAATCATGATCAAAAATTTAGTACATCCCCAAATATTCTATTGGATTATATATATTTTTTCTGTTATTATGGAATAGTGTAAAAAAAAATTAAAATATTTTATCAATTAACGCAACTGTACTAAAAGTTTTAAAGACTATTCTTGTTGATTCGTGTGTTCAAGATATAATAATATAAAACATACCATAAAAAATTCATGAGAGACACTGCCATTTGGTAATTTTGCCCCGAATCCTAATGCTGGAAATAGTTTGCTCCTAAAAATATATTCTCCCAATTTTTTTGTGAAGTTTACAAGTTTTACAAGCCCAAATTGAATTAAATGTTTTGTGCTTCTTTAAATTAATTTAGCAAGTCTCTTTAAAAATTTTACCACAAGCTGTCTTCGGCTACCGGAGTAATGCACTGAAAGCAGTTCGTTTTTACACAGTCAAGTTGTTCGCCAATCGTAAAAATGCGAGCATGCATGATGCATCAATGTTAGCGCTTTATTGTAAATAGACGCTCACGTATCTTTACTCTTTCTAATTATTTGGTCAGAACGAGAACGCGCCACCGCTGCGCTTTAATCCGTAAAATTACTCAAGTCCTTTCTTCCTTATACACTGAAACGATAGACGCGATATATACATTCTACGTTAGAGACGTGATTATAATCAGAAAGGGTTAAAAGCATTATTGATTTAACAACCCAGTATTATTTTCGGATATTTTAATATTTTAGTTTTCAAATTAGGAAGTGGAACTTACGTGTTATAGTCTTGACATATTTCGCCGACCGCTTTCAGAGCGATCATGTACTGATTCGGCATCTGCGGATGAATGTAATGCAAAGACTCCATGGACGACGGCGTCCCGTTAGAAGCCGTAAAATCAACAGCGACTGTGAAATGAATTTGCGTCCTATAATAGTTAAAAATTATATATAGAACCTAGCTAAAACGGCTATTGATTAATAAAAACAGTTAATGACAAAACGCTATTTATAAGACAGTTGATGACAACTGTGGTTTGTCGAAACGTTAAAAATGAAATCAATAAAGATGTTATGCATCATTTTTCTTTACATTCTAAAACCTAGTTCTTTTTCTTTGGACTGACACTAGACTTTCCATTTGCACAAAAAATGCGTAATGGAAAGTCTTTCAGCGATGAAACAGCAGAAACTTAAAACAAAAATAAAACAATTTTTTGGAAAGAAATTAAAAATTATTGTGACTTATATCAAAAAGTGTTGTGTTTAAATTTTGTAGACAAGTGTACAATTTGGCTTAGTCTTGTAGGATTTATATTATTCTAAAAAAATATAAAGCACAAGAAACATGAGTTACTTCATTTATGATTTTTTAAAAGCATTACACACCTAAACTGTTAAAAATATTCGAATTGTAAGCACTCACATAACTGTTACTGTAAAAGTTTTATTTATTATGCCGACAAACTAGCTTTCTTTAGTAATATTATTCTTGTTTTGAGGTGTTATAGACCATATTATATTATATTATATTGCAAACAATTAAATGATAAAACGACAGAGCTATAGTATTTATTTGCAAACTAAAGTGCAATGTTAAATCTTGAAAAAAAAATTTAAAGCTTACAAAAAATACAAAATCAAGCTTTTTCAATTTACCCTCCTCTAATGTAATCAAGAAATGAATGCTCTGTATGAACAGAACACCTGACTAATTCTAGGATTCCGGAGTTTTTGTATCCTTTCTTTTTCATTTGCTTTTTTGGATTGATCAGCTATAATTAAAAAAAAAACAATGTTTGTTTTATTTATTAGTGTGTACTGCATTAAGTATGAACCAGCCTTTAAGGTCCCTCCAGACATATTTCTCAAGTAGGGTAGTGCATTTAATTTCGGCACTTTTCCTAATTGGGCATTTTTGATTTTGGACTATATCTTTGGTAATCCTGGACGGAATACGACGTTTGATAGCTCAAATGAGAGCTAATTATATGTAGATGACTGTTGTGAGCTTTTTATTTGTTATGTTATGATATTTTCATGTGAAATTATGTGATTTATAAAAAATAAATTTGTTACTCGTTTTTAGAACATGGGCATTTCATGATTACGCAATAAACTGGTTTAAAAATTAAACTGTCCTGGTAAAATTTAGTCTATTTCCCGAATTTTTAGTTCTACGTTGCGTCTGTGGTAAGCAATCGTTATAAAATAAAATAGTGTAATTTCGGCACTCATATGCTGTAGGTAAAAACGGATTGAATTAAGTGGTCAGGAGTTAAATTGTAGTTGTAAATAGTTAAAAGACAACGTTGAAATGTGTAGGGGTCATAGCACTGCACTTAAACACGATTAAGAGGGTCCTTATAAAAAGTGCCGAAATTAAATGCACTTTTTTTCCCAAATTTTGCTCATTTTAATAGCATTTGGAGCTGTAACTTTTTGCCAGTTACATGTTGAACAACAAGTAGAAGTAAAAAACTGTCTGAAGATAATGATAGGCTTTTAAATTTTTTTGAAAATGATGATTTTTTTTACTGAGAAACAATCGATTGTTTGTAAAGTGCCGAAATTAAATGCACATAATTAATTTCGGAAATTTTCCTTTTTTTTTAGAAACTAATTTAATTAAGTAAAAAAATACTTTCGTACAGTAAAACTTTTGTGACGCAAGCAGTATCGTGAAAGCTTCAAAATGAGCTATCAAACATGAAAATCGGGCCATACAGTAAAAAGTTACATCGAAAAAACAAAAAAGTGCCGAAATTAAATGCACTACCCTATGGAAAATCGCGATTTTTGACATACGAGATATCGCGAAATACAGAAATGTTTTCATAAAAAATTAATATGAGTGTTAAAAAGGCAGAAATACCACGATTATAAAGTGCACAATTATTTTATTATTGGTAGTAGTTGAAATAATTGATATTAAAAATCAAATTGCAACGAAATTTTTTTAAAACCTTTAAAAATACCCACTACTCAGTATTTATTAAAAAAATACTTCCAATAAAAAGGAACTGCTACCTTTTTTCACGTACGTTAAAACCAATGGAAATATTTTTGTATTTATGGTTTAATCTACGATTTTCCGTGAAAAATGGGTGTTAATTTCTTCAAAATGGCGACGATTTAAAAAAAAGAGTGAATTTAATTTAATTTGGTGAAATTTAAAGTTCCAAATAGTATGTTTTTATTGAAACATATGATTTTTAAATTGCAATAATAGCTCTCGTGCTGTTAATCTGTTGTGTGTACATATTTTAGATTTAATAATGGCCGTGGGTTTATAAACCTCTTTTAGAAAAGCTCAGCAGATGGACATGTGGCGCAGTCGGTAACGCCTAGGGCTCAAATTTTTGAGGTCGAGGGATTCCCACTGTCAACATATTTTCATTGCCAAATTTTTATTTAATTTCAATATTTATTTTAGATTTATTATAATTTTTTCAAAACAAAAAAAATTATTTGTGAATAGTGTCACCGATGGAAAGCCAACGATTTCAATGCAAGAAATCAGTTCAAATTTAGCTGCGCTGACGTGGTTTTTACCTGCGTTTTAGTTTAAAAAAATCAAAAGGGGTTAAAAAATTAGATTAGTTTTAAACTTTACGTCATGATGTTTTCTATTCATGTGCCCATACCGCATCAATATTCCGAAGTCTTTACAATTGCTTTTGACACTTAATACTTTGACACTCTTTCTTCATACTTTTACTAGAAATGAGAAAAGTTCGACTTTTCTCATTGACACAGCAGCAAGCGGTAAAGATTACACACTACTTTTTGTTTAACATACGAAAAAAACTTACCTCATAAGAGTTTAACTCGCCCCGACCCTGACGTAAACTCTTAAAAGTGGTTTGAAATCCACCAATCAGATCATGCCTAAAATTAGAAAGTATATCTCACAATTTTATATATTCAATTGCCTAGTGAAAATCGAAGTCAAAAGGTTTATTCAAGGACCACACATCATATAACACAACACCATAAGCGAACCGATTACAACTGCTAACAACAAAAACAAAAAGATAAGTTTGCTAAAAAAATGATTCCAAGGCTTAGAACTAAGCTCCAAAAAGAACAATTATATTCATGATTTTCAAATAAAAAAAAATGAGATACATACTACTTTGTCTTGTGTTAGTTCATTCCGCTTTTTAACAATTGTGTTACAAAAAAAGTTACCTTGCATTAATTAGTCCGTGTTAGCTCCTGTATTTTTTAAATTCATTAGCTATTTTTTTCAAAATTCAACCCTTTTATGATATACCCTGAACTGTAAGCTTTGCAATGATACCTCATTTAGCCCAATTTTTTGTGGTTAAAAGGAGGTTCCCTCCTTTCTTAAGTGAAAATGTCTATGTTAATGTTTGGTCCAGTATAAAAATGTCTATATTAATTTTTTTTTAATTTTAACCCTCTTACAACACTCCCTAAACTTTTCAATAATATCTCATTTAGCCCAATCATTTTTGTGTTTGGGAAGGAAGACCTATCTCCCCTCGGTTAAAATGTATTGTCCAGCATAAAGATGTTCATGTTGATTTTTTCAAAAAATAATATTATGGCTTTCCATTGATTAAGATATATTATCAATAAGTTTAAGCTAATTCCGAGACAAAAATTTTTAAGCTTTTAAAATTCATAGAGTCTCTTCTCTGGTGAAAATGTGTTGTCCAGTATAAAGCTGTCCATGTTATATTTTTCGAAATTCAATCTTTTCGTGAAATTTCCCGTACTGTAGGCTTTTTAATGATACCTCATTTAGCCTAACTCGTTTTGCGGTTTGGGAGGAGAGTCCTTCCCTATTTTGGTGAAAATATATTGTCCGGCAAAAAGTGTCCATGTTAATTTTTCTTAATTTCAGCACCCTTACGACACTCCTCTAGCCAGAACCTTTCTAATGATGTCTTATTTAGCCAAAATCTTTTTGTGGTTGGGGATGAAGGTCCATTTCATCTTCAATAAAAAACATTCGGAGGCATAAAGATGTTCATGTTACTCTTTTCAAGAAACATAAAGATTTGGTGCAATTTTGTTGGAAATAAAAAAGTAAAAACAAAATTCTAAAATTACATACTCTCCAGTACTGTCGTAGTCGTGTACATCAATTTTCAATATCCTAGAAAGTGTATTTTTTTAACAAATGTTGTTTTAGTAAAATTAGTTTCAGCCTTTTTAGGAAATTTTTTAAAATCTGTTTTAAAAGTTTAGCAATTTTTATAGTTTTTGTGAGACTGTGTCTTCAATTGATGGAATACTATTCCTAGCATTAGTCTTTTTAGTATTTAGCGATTATTATAAGTTTTTGTTTACATCATAATGATTATTTTTTGTAAGTAAAAAAAATTAGAACAAAATGGTTCATACTTTATCCAAAGTATGCAAAAGACAAAGTTCAACGGACTTGTTTTTAAACAGCAGTATAGACAAAAATTCAAAAACGAAATAAAACTATCAAAAATTCCGTTTGAATTTTTGTTTCGGAAACTTTATCTCTTATTTTCTTTTTGGACACCAAGGACAAAAAAGAAACTAGGCTCTGTCGTTTGACTTAACCTTTCGTTATCAGAATATTGTTTGCGTTTAAAAAATGCACATCATATAAAAATGTTACAAAGTACCTGTTCACACTTACGCACAATGTATAATGCATCAAAACAAATTTTTAGCCCAAACTATTGTTAAATACGGTTTAAATTGCTTAGTTCTCTTAATAAAAAACGAAGCCTAACAAAAATAGCAATGCTGCAAATCCAAGTTGACAAAAAAACTCAAATTAACCGATGTTGAGATAAACAATCCTGAATATTAGTCAGGAAGCTAAAAAAGTCAAAATATAGTTTCAAAATCCCTCTTTTTTTAGTTTTATATTTTGTTAAACACAAAAATATGTTTTAAATTGAAGTTGTTTGTTCAAGAATATTTATTATTTAATTCGTTTTTTAAGCAGTAGAGTTCTTAACGTACGTGCTTTGCGATAAAAGTGCGTACAAATTTTCGAAGCGCGCTGCTACTTGCAAAAAACTTGGAACGCCGTTCCAAGTCCGAAAGTGAATTGTACATTGTGCATCGCGCATTGTGATAAGTGTGCACGGGCCTTAATACTCTACATCTAGTGTAAAATATTACTTTTCAGGATCATTGCTGCACAGCTGCCTCAGAGGTATTTTAAATGGTCGATACGTGGGATTTAGGTTTTTATGTACAACTTCACTGCGAAACACCACTGTTTGCCTAAAACTTTCTAAACTAAATGTAAATATTTTTGTACGTATGTTAATTTTCGAATAACATCTAGGATTTTTAGGATAAAGTTTTTCAGATTAGTTAAATTATATTCCAATAAATGCGGAAAAATCATTTGTAGGATCTTCCCCGCCAAGTTTAGCACACTAAAATACTTTTTGTCCAAAGCAAAATATTTTACGTGTTATCGTCATTTTGTTTGTACATGGTAACGAAGGGATCCGATTTCCCCAACATGTCTTTCTTGTCCAGTTTTATTCCGCGCCATTGAAGAACCGCAACTTCCTAAAACCTTTGTATAAAAACCATAAAATTAAATTATATAACTGTTCGCACTAAAAAAACTTCAGTTCCTAAATTTTCGGTAAAGTAGCTAAATAGTAATTTCGGAAAGAAAGCGACCCAGCAAGTCACCATTATTTGAAAATATTGAAAATATTAGGCTTATTCCGGTTGAAAAAGCTGTTGAAACTTCTCCGGTGGTTTGTATGTAGGGAGGAGACAAATCTACTTTTCGAAGATGTAAGTAGCATAGAGTGGGAAGAATCTATAGGTTAAAAACTGTTTCGAATATACGAACACTGTAGAAGGCAAGATTGAGCTAAAAATACCTCTGAGGCAGGTAAGAGGCATATTATGCATATATTAAAGTGTAGACACGTTAAGGGGCGTTTCTAAGTCAGTTCAATCTTTGTAGAGGCAAGTAGGCAACTTTGTTTTCGAAATATGGTACTCCTTATTTGTTTTATGATTTTTAACCGGATTGTCAATTTGAAAAGTGTCAGATTTATAGTAGTGCTTGTAATTCATACAAATGTGGATATTTTGTTTTTAAATTTTAATCAAAAATTAATATATTAAGCTGATATGGTCATTATAAATTATAATATTAATTAATTTTTCAAGCTGTGCAAGTGAATAGAATGTGAGTGAGAATAACTCACCTTCAAAAATTTACAAACTTCAAATGCAATTTTAAAAACCATAATGTGATGGCGGAATTGCTTACTCTAGAAGTTCCAACATCCTCAGCAGAAACCAAAAGATCGCCTTTACTTTTTCTTCCACCCCTAAAAATAGGAAACATAAAATCAATAACACTATGTTTGATGAATCATCAATTAAGAATCTGAAATTATTTTGTTAAAAGATTACACAAGAAGAATTTGATTACGTCGATTTAATAATGGCAACAAAAACACCAACAAAAAAACTAAAGACATCTGTGTCTGACCCAATAAAACCATAATCTGAAATTTTGTTTACTCCCCCATTAAAATTTAAAATTAAGCCTTTTTATATTAAATTTTATTAGTTTAATTCAATTGCAATGATTGATATGACACGATGTTAACAATGGTTGCATCTTACTGTAAGACTTTAAAAACAGCACAAAAACTGAGTTCTTAGCTTCTTAACTTAACTCTTAACTGGGTTCTCAGAGGTATCGTATCAGGTATCGTATCACTTTATTATAAAATGTGTTTTACACAATCCCAAGTTTATTTGCCTATAATAAATATTTGAAATCTGTTGTTTGGTTGCCCTATAGTGGTTCAGCCGCTATTTTATCCACATTCTGTACTTTAAAAAAATTTGTTTCACTTTTATAATATAAATATTGGTATCCCACCTGTTGTGTCGTTGAATTTACCAAAATTTAAAATCTATATTTATTATTTGTGTTTATAGAAAGGTCTGTAAAAACTTTAAAAATTCCCAAAGACATATTAAACACTTGAAAGTACATTAAACCAGGGCTCTACAGTGTTAAAATATTGTAAATGTACCCTTTTAATTCAACATTTTTTATGAATGTCGTTTCTTAATAGTTGAGTTTTACTAACTTGAGAGGTCGAATAATTCTACTGCTCGGAGCACCAACAATTTCTCCCAAAGTGATTTCAACTTTTCCCAAAAAATCCTAAATTGACGGATGAAAGTTACATAGTATTTTCTTGTTTATAGTTTAAATTAGTTTCCCGATTTAAAATCTCTTGTGCGATTCATGTCAACCCGAATTTAAATAAGACTAAAAAAATGTGCTAAGTATTAAAACAACTATAATGCTAAGTATTAAACTGTGAGTACAATATTTTACTACCACTATTTTAAGTTGCTACTACAAACCACCACTTATTAAAAAGTTATTATAATAAAGTTTGTTTAATTTTTTAGTTGTCCGTCATTCATGAACAATTTGTACAGACCTTGTACAGAAATTTGTACAGGTCTTTTTTGCACCCTAACTCTTTTGCCAGGACTCTTTTATCAACGTTTGGGAAATTCCAAATTTCCGAAACGTTGATAAAATATGAGAACCCAAATTCGCACAACAATACAGATAACAAATATTTTCAATAAACCAAACAAAACATATTTTATTTTAATAATTTTTACAAACAATTAAACGTTTTGTTTTTTTTTTTGGAGAACAATAACTGATATTTATAGTGATTTTCAATTAAAAAAGTCTTACATGTTCCTTTAACGTTTCTTGCTCTGAGTCAATATCATATCTGTAATATTTTTTTAATATATCTTAAATATCAATTTAATCAATAAACTACCATTTATTAAAAATGTGTTAACCATTATCTTTGATTTCAGTTTTTAAATCTTTTTGGATTAAAAACATATACAATTTTTGCTAAATAAGTTCTAATGTTTTTTGATATGTTTGTTTTTTTTTTAAATTTTATTTGTTTAACACCAAAGTGTAAAAACAAAATAAAATTGTATACTTATTTTACTTAACCAAAACATACAGTGGGATAATTTAAAAACTTAGACATCTCTGTTTTTGTAGATAAGCGTTAAGCACCCAACCCTTCTCCTACCCACTTCCCTTTTCATCCCCGGAAACGTCCGTGAAAACAGTAGTGTCAAATAGTCATAATTTCGGAACACTCCGTTTTTTTGTTATTCTTATTTACTAATACTTCATGCTAACTTACTACTACTAACTATAATAAGTAATTTCGTATATTATGCTTAAAATCTTTATTGTAATGCACAGTGTAAGCCTAAAACATAGTAGAAATAATTGTAAATATATGGCTAAAATAATTTCAAATGTATTACAAGGTAAACTAAGTTTTAAGTGTTCTAATTAAAAAATTTAAAAAAAAATTGATATCGATATACAAAATTTACAGCTTACATATCGAACTTAAGCTTCTGTTGCTCTTCAAAATAATAGTCGACTGGAATTTTTGTAACGAAATCTGGATTTACAGTATTTTTAATTCTTTCTGTTCGACCCAGCTAAATAAAAATGAACTATACGAATACTATAATTTTATAACAATATACTTTTTAAAATTATTTAAATTAAATTGATTTGCCTGTACTCTGAACGCTACAAAACGTCTTTAGCGATGTTTAAAGAGACGATGTGACAAAATTTGAACTGACATTTTCGTTGAAAAAAGCAGCTGGCTAGCTACGAGGTGTTGCGAACTGTCACCACAGCAGATAACTTTGAGTCGTCGAATCTTTTTTAGAATGTTTGATTAAATAATTGTGCAAAAACAAAATTAAAAGATTTGATCACGAAAAATAGACCGTGATCAGGTTTTGAAAGTAAGTAAAACTTACTTACTTACGATATGTGGAAAACAAACTTTAAGTGATAAAAAATTTAACTCACCAACGTAAAGGTTTACTCTAAATTGTCATTGGAAAACTTTATAAAGTTTAATTCTCATAAAATCACATATTCTCATAATTCAATTGCTCATATACAATTTTAAAACTTGCTTAAATTTAATTTCTTATTCAAATGAGCTTGCCATTAAAGGTGTAGCATACTAATTAGAGTTTTTTATTCTTAGTTGGAATAAATAACTTTGTGAAAATAGATTTGTGGAAGGTTAAAATAGACCACGTGGGTAATATAGTTTATTAACAAGTAAAATGCGACCTCCAGATTTTACAATATAATATAGCAAACATTTAAAACGAAATGTTTTGTCTCAGTTCAATTCCATGTGGGTTCTTATTGGTTCATATCAATGAAGGTAAATTTCCGTGTTTTGATTGGTTTTTTTAATTTTAATTTCTTTTAAATTAATTAACTATTTAGGAGTTTTGCAAGTTCGAGTCAAAAGCCTGCAAAACTTTCTGCAATCATGTTTACTAAACGCAATAAAAAAAACTAGTTATTGTATAATTTTTTTTAATTTTATCCTAAGACAGACATTAAATTACTCTCAGGCTTAACATAATGCAAAGAACAGGTTTATATCGTATACAGTCCACATCCACACTATTTCCTGAGCTACCTTCATTCTCGGGAAAAAGCTAATATTACATCACGATTTTTTAAATCACCCGAGAAACAATTGTATGCATTAAAACAAAAATTAATTCGCAACGGTTAATAATAACAAGAATAGTGCTTATATTAAAATGAATACAGTAATTAAAAAATATTTTTACGTAATTTTACAGATAGTACATAAATAAGCCACACCAATTGTTGAACCGGATAAAAAACATTTTTAAATATCTGTGTTCATGCATTTACTTTTTTTGGAGTTGAACAAAATTTTACACTTTAAAATTTTGACATCTTATTTTTTTGTTACTGCAAATTGATTTATTTTGGGAAGTAAGACCATAAAACAAACCTGTGGTCGCAGAAAATTGGCTCTTATAAAGATTTTGATTTTATTACTGTGCATTTATATTTTCAAGGCTTAGAAATCAATAATGATGGATAGTGATAATATCTAAATATACTTAAAACAAAAAGAATAAAAATAAAACAACGTCAATGAAAATTTTACTTCGGTATATTTTCCTTTAATGACATCTTTAAAATATAATACAGCCATGGGATCTGATGTTGATAACATGTCTCTGCTAGCCAAGTCTCTAAAACAAATGAAAAACATGTTACCCCCGCTAACCTTTTTTTTTAAATAATTTCGAATTCTTTTTTCCAGCTTCCGCTCCTGTCAGAAATAATCTTAAAGGTATGCTTTAATGTTTTAATCTCGTTTACCCTGTTCTTTTGATTGTCTTTTCCCCGGTTACAACGGTGAAACTTTCGTCTCACGGTGGTGGTATTTTCGTTTGATCACTGTGGTGTGCAAACTTCCCCGCGCTTAACTCTACGTATCACCTAGATCATACCAAGGTGTTACGTAATACTGTATGCGAGGTTAAAGTTTGCATTATTGCTATTTTACCAATTTTAATTTGCTCGCTTACTGCACAGTGAGCGAGTAAATTGAAATGGCTAAAGCTGGTATGATAAAAGACGATTACGGCAACGGGTTGAAAAAATTTTCTAAATTTAAAGTTTATTCTGTATTGTTTTTACGGGTTTTTTTGTGTCAGTTATAACTTCAATTTACCTTTTAAAACTTGCATGATTTTGATGATACATTTTTCATGATTTCCCAATTATAAACTGCCTGATAATTTGGAATTAGTGTATTGTTGCAATAATCATAAACATGGTTTATCAAAAGGAAATTCGATTGGATATTTTATGTGATATAAATTTGTACAGATAGACGTTTCTGTGCGCAAAATGCGCGCCTAAATTTTTTCAGAGCAAAATAGTTTTGTACAGACTTTGTTTATACTAAAGATCTAGATCTCAAAACAAAGACTGTTTTATGTTAACTGGGTACAAAATAATTGGTAAATAAATAAAAAAAAGTTTATGCAAAACTTACCTGCATGAAAGACTCAGCTCAATTTGCGTCATTGGTAAATCCATTATATTATTCGCAATTCCGTTAGAGTAACTCAATAAATCATAAAAATCTTTTAAAATGCTGTAACTATGTTAAAAACGTTGAAAACCAGCATCACCTATTATTATAAATTTAAAAGGAATTAATTTATAAGTAATGCATGCTATACAATGAATTGAAAAGCGGCTCTTGTAATCTAAAACCTTATAATAAATCAGAAGGTTATAACAGTTTTATAAAAAATTTTTACAAAAAATTATAACAGTTTTTAGAAATTTAATCCTTTAATATTTTAGCAGCAGTTAAAAAACATAGCGTACTAACGGTCAATGTTGAACTGATTGGTCTGGTAAAGCACGTCAAATTATGAGTTATTTTATGGCGAATAACGTTGAAAACTGGATTTCAATTACCAAACAATAGGTGTAATTCCATAATTTTAAATTTAGATTGCTTCACTGCAATTTTTAAACAAAATGTCGTCTGATACATATAGAGCATAAATATTTAAAATTTTCACTTTAGCAATTAATAACTATATAATAAGCAAAATTATATCACACTTAAAAGAAATAAGCACCTGTGAAAAATAAAGACTGGTATAGCTGCCATGCAAATATTAAAATACTGAAAACAAGTTTATTTGATTTATTCTTTTTTATCTATAATTACTTTTTGTATATTTCTGCTCACATATGTGTAGAAAAATAAGTGACAAGTGACAACACGTTCACACCGCAGCGAGAAATAACGATTTAACTGTGTAAACCGGCACAAAAAATAATGTGACTTGTTATTTGTCACCCCGGTGTGAACCAGCCCTTAGGAGGTAAGAAATAGCGAGTCGGATGAAGGTAAAATTAGCAAAACAAAAAATTGGAGGCTTTTTGTGTGTGTTGTTTAATTTTTGTTTTTTATAGCGTCAATGCGACAATCAAAGTGCCAAAAATCTGACAGGCGAGTGTTAAATTTTAGGTACGGGATCTTTAGAGCCATATGCAGATGCAAGGAACTTCAAGCTATCAGAAATTTTTAGGAACTTTGAGCCATGAGCAATGGGAACTTGGAAGATTTAGAAAAAATTGGTTTAGGCTTAGATTTAGGTTTCGCTTAGGCTTAGGCAAACGTTGTAGAGATTTTTATTTTCGGCTCAAAGCTTTTAACTTACGGCTCCAAGTTCCCTATTTTTAGCTCCAAGTTCCCTCGCCTCCATTGACCCTAAATCAAGTTTTACAATGTGTTATCATTTTGACGGGTGTCCAGGGATAAGGATTCGAAAATATTTATGTTGACACTACACGTCATAATACACCTAGTGTATATAGTGAAACATTTGGTAATGGCTTGTGTTTCGAATCTCCGTTTTAATAAATGCCAATTTGAGAAAAATAAAAAAAAAAACAAAAAAAAGATGTCTTCAGATTCTGTTCTCAAAAAATATAAAGTAATACGTGAGTCCTTTTAAGCTTTATTTATTTTTGTTTTAAATTACGCAGTCAATAGAAACAAATCTAGTTCTTTAAAGCAATCAATTTAACTAAGTGCAAATTTCAAATTAAATTTAGAAATATTTGTATCAAATTAAGAAAAAATCATTCAAAAAATTTATTGGTATAAAAACTTATAAATCCTTA
Source organism: Microlaimidae sp. YZB2_3 (assembly GCA_030248175.1). Classification (NCBI taxonomy): domain Eukaryota; kingdom Metazoa; phylum Nematoda; class Chromadorea; order Desmodorida; family Microlaimidae; species Microlaimidae sp. YZB2_3. The sequence continues at coordinate 5,326 of JASAMX010003520.1, read as the reverse complement.
AAGTAATAAAATGGTGAAATTTACCATAAAAGCAAAAATATATAAAAAACGATTTTTGACGCAAAATGTTCTTCTTTATGTAAAAAGGAGAACCGTAAAACAAGTTTGTTTGCAAAAAAAAACTTGGAAAACAATAATTGACCAATCACTGTTTTCATGCGCCAATGATGACCTCACAAGGTTCAAACTCCTTGAAAAAAAATCGAATGAAGTCGCAAGTAAAACTGGTTTTGTTTGATAAAAAACTCATGCGTGTGCCAATCATCGATTTGAACGATTCAAAAGTGAAATACACTTATAAAATATTTTTTACCCTAAATCGTACACGCAAACCTCATTTTTGAATTTATTTTTGTGATTTACAACGCATGTAGAGAGTTAAGCCCAAAAATTGTGTATTTTTAGTACGTAGAGTTTATACTGTTAAGATTTTTTTTGTTATCAACAAAATATGTTCAAAAATATATTTTTACATTGCTTAAAGTCTGGAAAATTAAAAATATTTTAAATAATTAAAATTTTACGGTCACAAGAACCCCAAAAAACATAAACAACAATTTTCTATTTAGCTTTAAACTTAGTTTTAATTTATTCTATTTATCCTTAGCCTAAGCCTAAGAAAAACCTAAAAAAACAAACTAAACTGTATTTTGACATATTTTTATTTGATTGGGGGTGTTTAAATAATTCTTTTTTTTGGATTAAAAAACTTTGCACATTTTTAAACGGTTGCATACAAAATTTGCAGGCACTAGAAAAACTGTGATACTATATTTAGAGCCGCTAGAATTCTGGAAATCCAAAAAACATATTTTTAAGTTGTTTAAACGCTTAATTATAAGTTATTTTTAACAGCATAACTTGTACGTGCGAAATGGGCAATTTTCGGGTATAAATGGGGTAAGAACTCCCTGCAGAAAATGTTAATTTTGAAAATAAAATCAAGAATAAGGTTTACTTGTCTGATTTAGGGTATAAACATTTTATAAATGTATTTTACATTTCCTATTCGGCCAAATCGATATTTAGTACTCGTATTAGACTTGTACAGTTTTGTTTATTAAAGTTTACGAACTACAGATTTGGAAAACAATGATATTGTCCGTAAAATTTTTTGTGACCGGGCGAGCTTATTCCGATTTGTTTCGGAAATATTAAAGGATTTAAATTAAATTAAAAGATTTTGAGTAGTGATTTTTACTAACGGATATTTCATTAAATCAGTGAACAGTATTGAGATGAGTTTGCGGACCACAACTTTTACCCGCACACACATATCCATTCCGATTATTTTGCAATTTATTAAATCAAATATACTATTGAAATATTACTGCAAAATATTTATGCTGAAATTTATTCTTGTTGTTTTAAAGGCAAAAACAAAAAAAATTTTGAGCATGGCATGATTTATATTAGTTGAGCTGCAGTTTGTCTGTGTAATATACACATTTATACTTCATACTCTGTATGACGTACAAAACATGGTGGTAGCCGCAAGTCCTTCTAAACGATAAGGGGTTAATTAAAATTATTTGAACTATTGTTTAAATCTAAATGTATAATTGGGGGTCGATCCACAAACTCTTTGAGTTTTGGCTGACATCACAAATTGAATTAATATTTGTTACTGTGTTCACAAGATCGTCATATAAATTTATTAGACCTATCAAAACACTAAAATACAGTTACTGCAATATATTGCATTACTACCCATGTATAAAAGTTAAAAACAATGAATATCACTTCAAATTATGGAATATTTTTGCACTAATTCATTGGCCGAATACGTTGAATATACTTAGCTAACTACGGCTGCGGAGTGGTGCGTAAGTAAGGCTTTTTTGACGGCAAGTCTACAACCGTTACGCCTTTAGGAAAGAGACTTGCAGTGTCTTCTTGTTTAATTGTTGGTAGAACCATGCAGCTACCTCCAGCCTAAACAAATTTTAATTAAATTAATTTTAGTTAATATTTTATTTTAGTTTTCAGTTTATATGATTTTAGTTAACATTACAATTATTTACAACTATTAACTACATAAAATTAAAATTCAACAAAAATTTTATAAACAGCAAAAAAATTTTTATGTTATACTAGGTTTTATTATACATTTATTGTGTTTTTTTAAATCATAACTGAAAAAAATTTCAATAACGAGAACAGCTAGAGACATATGTTTTAAAAAGCGAAACTCTAATCTTTGAGGTTTTTTAGGACGGGAACCTACTTCTTCCAAGTGTACAAAAACTAAAAGTTCGATTATAGGCAATTTAAAACGGTTTTTTAATATTAAAAACTTTTTATACATTTTTAAAATCAAGATGCCAAAAATGCCGGAAAATTGAAAAAAAAAAGTAAATAAAAAACCTCCTAATTACCCAAAGCCAAAATCAAAGTTTTTGACTTTGTCCTTAGAGCACTTTAGACAAACTAAGAACCGGCCTTAAGTGAATCCACTTTATATACAAAACTTATAAAAAGCAAAAAATGCAAGTAACAATAATACGGCTTTGATGGCAAAACAATTACTTGAGCTTAGCTAACCTATAATTTTATCAGTTATTAAAATTGTTTCAATGAAACATATTGACAAGAAACTAAGACCGGGTTGTGCAGTTTTTCACTGAATAATCAACATAATAATCAATTCAACCAAGCCACGTATTGCTATTTAAATTAAATATATTATTTGTAACTGATTAATAAATGGCGTTAGATAAGTTTGTGTTGATTATTAATTTTTATCATTATTTTTTATTCAGTAAAAAAACTACATGGGCTTAATTTTTTGCAGCTTAAAATTTACCTTCCAGTCTACAGGAGTAGCAACTTTTTTGTTTACTGTTAACTGTAAAGAATCAACAACCCGAAGAATTTCACTAAAATCAAACAAATTATAAATTAAACAAATAGTATATATCTTTTACTGTATTGTATACTCACAGCTGTCAAAACAACTTTCCCATAAAATTAATAGAACTTTTGATGCACCTATTTTGTACAAAAAACTAAATACCCGCAGTGAGGTATTGCAAAATAGGAAATTATTTACTCTGGTTAAAAATTCGGTTAAAAAATTCGGTCACATTCGGTTAAAAATCGTTTTTCGCTGCGGCAGAACATATCCATTACGATGCACTTTCGTACAAAATATAGGGAGCGTCGCACAACTTCACAACAATTTTTTTTAAACCATTAGGAGCATTGCAGCTACGTCTGCGTTAATTTATGATAGAAAAAAATAAGTATGAAGTCTGTAAAAAAGAGTTCCCTCGGCTCTATTGACCCTAAATCCCTTCCTTATCTGCCTCTCTGTTCATAAAACAGATATCTACTGCTCCTACCTCTAAGGCCGATTTACTCCGCTTATCACGATTAAAAATAAATAACAATGCTAAATAATAAACCAATCGTCCTTACTACGGCCAAATGAGCCACAATGTGTATAAAATATATGCAACTGTGACTCATTTTAGATTTCAAAAAGCACCCTTTTTCTTACAAAGTAAGTCGCAGTCACGTGTATTTCATAATGACAGTGGCTCATTTTGCCGCAGTGACGACGAAATGGGACTCACTCAAAATTCCGTCCAGTCGTAGCTGGGTACAAAATTGACAATTTCACTTTTTTGTCCGGACCGATGATAAACACCTATAAAATAAAAAGATATTGGTATAAAACGACATTTTCATTTTCTTGACAAAATATTATTTTGAGGTATAAGTTTTTTTACTTTCAAAATGGTTATTTGAAGAAAAATTTTGCGAATTATGCACCCCTTACCTAAAGCACCTGCTGGTAATGACAAATGATCTGTGATGGAATTATTTTATTAGAATATTATCAAATTATTTTTATTTTTCATATTAATAGTATTTGAATATTATAAATAAACAAAGTAAAATTTAAAAAAATGTTCCAATAAATCAAAACTAATACTTTTTGTTAAATGTCAAACAGCGAAATAAATGTCATCCTTTTATATTAAATAAAATTTAGTGAAATACACCATCCAATAAGTTAATGTAAATTCAAATATTACTTGAAAAATTTAGGGCCTGAAAATTACAATTTCTACTTATCTATAACTGATTTTTTTGTTAAAAAACTAAAAAAAACCAATTGTATTGTAACCTTTTTGTGTACATTGATAAAATTTCTTTATTTGATCTTGCATTTTTGGGCTTCACATATATTATCTAAAAATTAAAAAAATTGGACTAGATGGCTTTTAATTATATTTAGCCTTTATTTTTAATTCCATAAGAAAACTGCATTAACCAGCATCTTCTCCTTTTTTTAAAAGCATTAACAAGAACAAAATTATAATTGAAGAGTGTCCGACTGCACCTACACTAAATTTTGAATAAAATTTTGCAAAAAAATAGATATTAGACACCTTTCGACACAGCTACAGACATTATATCCCGTTTCGTTAAAGGTGCGGAGCGGAGCCAAACTTTTTGCCTTGGATTTTGATATTTTTTTTGTAAAAACCTTATCCCTGCCCCCAAAAGCCCACAAAATTTTTTTTTATTAAAATATCTTCAGCGTTTCAGGAGATATGACCCCCAAAAATGGCTTTCTTTGAAAATTTTGTACTCGAAAGATTGCTCAATGGGTATAAAAATTTAAGTTACAAAATATACACTCAAAGAAAGCGGCTACTTTCTACTTTAATTTGATACCTTGATTGTTTAGATTATAGCAGTATTATTTTTACGCTAAAAATATGAAGTGACGCAAAATTGTTGGGCAAACTTTATGACATCACTGCCGTCGTTTGGTGTTTTTAACGAAAAATCGAGGATTTTTTGTACGGGAAACGCAATATTTCGACAAATACTGAACCAATCTTAACAATCGAGGTATCAAAATCAAGTAAAAAATATCCGCCTTCTTTGAGTGTATATATTGTACATAAATTTTTGCCCCCATTAAGCAATTTTCAAGTACAGAATCATCGAAAAAATCCATTTTTGGAAGTCATATCTCCTGAAGCTCTGGATATATTTTGATGAATAAATTTTTGGGGCTATTGAAGGCAGGGGCAAGATTTTCACAAAAAATTACCAAAATCGAAGACAAACAAATTTAACTCCGCACCGCACCTTTAAGGACTCTTTTTCTTCAAGAGTCCAATATTTGCTTGAGTTGTAGAATCTTGCTATTAACTTACCGCTCGGCAGGTGAGTGGAATGCCTTGGGCGTCTTTCTCTTCGGGATCCAACATTCCCAATTTCACAGCTAATTCCCGTTTTTCATCCGCGATTATTGGAAACGGAAAATCACCACTGAGGTTTCCGTAAGCTTTGATATCCTAAA
>JASAMX010003519.1:0-15463 GCA_030248175.1 Microlaimidae sp. YZB2_3 | reverse complement strand
ATATGAACTTATAATCAAAAATATATAATACTATATATTATTAAGGAAAAGTATGTCACTTAGTCTCAGAAGCGAAACGATTTGGTGCCATTTTTTGAGCACCGCCATTAATTGTTGTGCGCATAAAATGGCAAAACAACAAGGCATGTGTCGTGCAAATGGGCACTGCTCAAAATGTAGCAGTGTTTTTGCGCATATACTTGCATGCTAACTCGAACGCACTGCATTTTGAAGCACACTGCACTTTTTTAGCAATTTTATGCGCATATATGCGCATATACTGCACATAAAATGGCACAACCGCTTGAAACAAAAAAAATAAACCCACTAAAAAACCAGTACTTAGTTTTCACACTGTACACAAAATTCAAACTTTTAGTATAGACATACAAAAATAAAATACAATACAATACACAAAAAGATCTATTTATGTATTGCATTGGATTTTATTTTTGTATGTCTATACTAAAAGGTTTTATTTTGTGTACAGTGTGCAAACTAAGTAGTGGTTTTTAAGTGGGTTTATTTTTTTGTTTCAAGCGGTTGTGCCATTTTATGTGCAGTATATGCGCATATATGCGCATATACTGCACAAAATTGCTAAAAAAGTGCAGTGTGCTTCAAAATGCAGTGCGTTCGAGTTAGCATGCAAGTATATGCGCAAAAACACTGCTTTATTTTGAGCAGTGCCCATTTACACGACACATGCCTCAATAAGAGCAGTTGTTTTGCCATTTTATGCGCACAACAATTAATGGCAGTGCTCAAAAAATGGCACCACATTGTTTCGCTTCTGAGACTGAGTGACATATTTTTCCTTAATATATTATACAGTATTATATATTTTTTTGCTTATATCACCACCACCGCTTCTATATTTTTGTATCAAAAAATACAAGAATGTTAAAAAAACCAGACATAAAAAAGACTATTAATGCCAAAACTTGAATTAGAATGAAAAACTGTTTTGTGTTAAAACACAAAAATTTTACAAAAAATAAAACAATACTACAAAAACCAGACATTAAAAAAATATTAATGCCAAACACTTAAATTAGAATGTAAAATACACAAAACCGCATTATTTGCGTGTTAACACGGCCGCGTGCTTATTTACAGCTTCAAATTACTTATGTGGTTGAACCCATTGTTTTTTTACCAACTTTAATCAAGTGAATTTTACAACAAACTCACCTCCTGTGTTTCAAGGGTTTCAAAGTTCGAAAGCAATCGAATTCCGAAAACATACGTTATTTTTTGTGATTTAAAATCCCAAAAATGCATGCAAATCATTAAATGCTTTAGCTTCTGGTAATTTTGGTTTCTTCTTGTACTTTTTTTAATTTTTGAACGGCAGTATCCGGGTGAATTTTTAAATAATTAAAAAAATTTAAAAGCATTTGAATACCTGAGAACACAGAGAATTTTCTAATATTGGTTTCACCAGGAAATATGCACTAATCTCTAAGTACTAAGTAAAAAACCTTACCTGATCTGATAGTCCAATTGAAATATACGATTCCTTTAAAGTAAACTTTATATTTCTACTAAGTAATACTGTTATCATTAACACCACTGAGAAGTGTATTTAAATAGCATACGGAATGTACAGTATTTATACATAATCTAGGTATATTAAATTTAATTTAAACAAGTTTCACTGTTTTTATTGTTGCGTCGATGTCTATAAACCTGTTTGTTGTTTTCAACTTTTGAACAACTACTCATGATGATTGTACAAAATGGTATATAGTATATACTTTATTTACTAATGATACATTTTATTTATACTGGTTCAAATTTGAACTTATAATCAAGTTTAAAATTCAGCTGATTATGTAATTAAAGAAGTTAAGGCTGGTTCACTTAAGCCAAAACGTCCTTTGGACAAGCAATACGCCTTTTGGACAAGCAAATACGTCTTTTGGACAAGTTCTTTGGCTTGTCCAAAGGACGTTTTGGCTTAAAGGTACGGTACCGACTGAAACTTTTTGTCTTCGATTTTGACTATTTTTTGTAAAAAGCTTACCCCTACCCCCAATAGTCCACAAAATTTTTTCAATAAAATAGCGTTTTTCTCCAAAAATTGCGTTTTTCGACAATTTTGTACTGCTGAAAAATCGCTCAATGGGTATTAAAATTTAAATTACAAAATATGCACTTAAAGAAAACGGCTACCTTCTTCTTTAATTTTATACCTTGATTGTTAAAATTGGTACAGTATTTGTCGAGATATTGCGTTTTCCCATACAAAAAATTGAATTTTTTTGTTACAAATACCAAACAACGGCAGCAGTTATTTGATGAAGTTTCCCCAACATTCTTACCTAAACTTCGTATTTTTAGCAAAAACAATCGCGGGTTTTTTGTACAGGAAACTCAATATCTAGACAAATACTGCACCAATCTTAACGATCAAGGTAGCAAATTAAAGTAGAAAATAGCCGCTTTCTTTGAGTGTATCTTTTCTAATTTAAATTTTAATACTCATGGAGCAATGTTTCAAATACAGAATAGTCGAAAAACGCCATTTTTGGAAGGTTATATCTTAACCACTGGAAATGTTTTGATGAAAAAAATTTTGTCGGTTATTGGGGGTAGGAGTAAGGTTTTTACAAAAAATAATCAAAATCAAAGAGAAAAAGTTTTACTCGGTACCGCACCTTTAAGTATAAATCTAAGTGTTGTAAAAAATGATTTTGCTTATGTAAATGCGAAATCCTTTTTTTACACCACACAAAACCTAATTTGTTTTTATTAGGTATTTTATCAAAAAAATTTCAAAATTTAAATTGAATTTTTTGATATTATAACATTAATATTGGAGTATTAATAAAAAGCAATATTAAACCCTATTTTATTAATAACCTTTACAAAAAATTTCAGTATGACTAAAATGGGACGGATCTAGTGATCTTGTGATTTTCAGTGACAATCCGCAGTGATTTTCCCCGGAGCTTTGTAGCTTCGAAATATTTTCTGAATAATTAATGAACAATATCATATAATCCTGTTTTTGCCTAGTCTTTTTTAAATTTTTTAAAGGTGATGAAAATGTCGGAATCAGTTCATAAACACAACTAAAAACCTTTAAAATGTTTGTGAATTAAATAAACTTTACATTACTTATTTCGGCGGTGGATCTCGGAGGCTTCGTCTAAGAAATTATTGATCCAAAGTTTCTATCGTTAGCCCAATAGCTATTGTATTCGTCACACCGTTTCAAAACCGAATTTCGTCATTGGTTTCAGGAATAATTGATATTAATAATAATAAATGAATTTCACATATAAGGACTGGAAAATGCGTTTACAACTACACAATCACTGCTGTTGTGTTTCGGTAGTCAAATTGCGTTCGCAAATGTCCGGGCATTCGCGCTCGCTAACACATAGTTGGCATTGTCTAATTTGTTCAAGTAATAATTAAATACTGTTAAAAAATGATTGACACTGGAAAAATTATTAAGTGAGTATATATCGCTAACGGTAAAAATATCAATATATATAGCTGCTATCAAATTCTATATACACTAATAAAACTTTTGTATAAATCAAAATCCCATTTGCGAAATATGCTCACCTAAATATTTCTTCCAGTCTTAATAATTTTTGAAAAGATTTTAGTTTTACGAAATTTCCGGATTCTCAGTGCGAAAATTTTTATTTACAAAATGTTTCCATAAGCATTTTTCTCGATATAGCGAATTGACTCAATATTTAAACATACTCTAAATAGTAACAAAAAACTCTAAACCTTGTAAACATACTCTAAATAGTTACAAAAATCTCTTAAACCTTGCAATTACTCACGCTTCTCTTCTATTTATTATGGGTTTATAAAGGCAACGATTAAAAACGAACAAGGCACGTTTAATCACACGGACGTAAAGTAATATTTAATTCAAGAACTATTCAAATAAAAGTTTACAGAAAAGCTTAGGAATTTTACGTTATTTTAGCACGGACATAAATCATTTTAAAATTAACGGACATAGATCTCTATAAATAAATTTTTATATAATTGAACAGTTGAATTGTTACATGGAAATTGTAGTCTTTGCAAAACAATGATAATAATTTCATTGGAACTTTAGATTAATTAATATAGTAAATATAAAGCTTTACAGAAGCGTTGAAAAATTTTGTCTTTTTTGTACTACTTATAATTTTTAAAACGGTTTTTTGCTGTTTTGAAGGATCGTAGATACGACAATGTCTAAAATCGAAAAAGTTTGTAGGAACCTGGGCAAAGTTCCATAAACACTTTAAAAATTCAGCAGTTCACTTTTTACCTATTTGGTTTTGTTATTTAAAAATTTATTATTTAAATTTTTTGTTTAACGTCATAGTGAAGTCATAGCGTTTTAATGTAGTGTTTAACGGCGCTTTTATATGGTCGGTGACAATTCAAATCAATTCTTACCACCTGTAAAAAATTAAACAAAAACATAAAGCAGATAAAATATTAAAAATCCTCATACAGAATTTACATTAGGACCAGATGTTTAAATTTATTTTAAAATATTATGTTTCCAGTTGACATTTTTAATGTAAAAAAATAAAATTCAAATAATAAATGCAATACAAATTATTATTATTATCTCTTTTAAAAAGTCTATTCGTTAACAGAAATATTTAATTAACCCATAAGAAATTTTAGCATCTTGTAGAAAGATATACATGAAGCGCTTTATTGCATTATTGTAAATCAAAACTAGCTAAATCTAAGCTAATTGACTATTTAAAAACAAAGCAATTTAAAGATATCAAAAATCAAATACCTTATTTTAACAAATACATTAAAAATGATATAATTTGTAAACAAAAACTAAAATTTTTAACGACTAAGGTTCATACTTTTTTTATATTTAGTAAAAAGTCGAAACTTGTAAAAAATAATTTGCATTTCACTTCATTTTTATAATGAAACGTCATAACTGCAGAATTTTAAATGGTCTTCCTGTGCCTATACAATTTTACGATGTAAGCCAGATATAATTAAACCATTATAAAACCAAATGGTTTATTCTATTTTAAACAAAATTACATAAGAAACTATTGGTCAGCTGTTTCAGCTTATTAAATTTTGTCAGCAAAGAAAATTACGAACTTAACAAATTCGAGTTAGTCATGCGTGTTATCTATAAAACTAAATTAGAAACTGACCAAAAAGTCTCCCAAAACAATAAAGCCTCAATAAAAAGAAACACAATAAAATAACATTTATTTTTTTATTATTAAAGCTTTTTCTTAGTGAGAACAAAATCTCATAAAAAAGTGAAAAAGGAAATATGAACATTTTTGAAGAATCCTGAAACATTGCAAATGGCATTATGAGATTTGTTTCTGATAATATACATTTTACCTGATTCGAGAAGATACTTGCGTCTAATTGCGCTTAATAAACGTATGCTTTAGCTGTGTAATATGCGAATCAATAATGCGTTCAGAAAACCATATCAGCATTAACTGAGTCAATACGGACACTTGTAAATATTAAAAGACAGGTGAACCAATCTAAAAGCGTATTATAGGGGGCACAACGTGTTGCGATTAAAATAAACACATTGATGTCATATGGTTTTCATATTAATAATGGAAATTTGAAAAAAAAATCAAAATTAATTCGGAACAATGGTCGTTACAATTCTTGCATCATAAAGATAAAAAAATATTTCCTTAATATGTAAAATTTATGCCAAATATTTCTTTTTGTTGATTATTCATGAACAAATCCCAATTTTTTATTCTAAAACATCACAGTTTTTTTAACTATTTACTTATATAACGATTACCTTTAACAATTAACTGGTAAAACTATGTTAGTATAATAAACTTAAAACTGTATTATTGTAAATGTAGTTTACTATAACAGTTGAACGTTGTTTTGGGTTTAGTAGAATTTATCTATAAAAATTTTACTTACATGCGTAAAAAAAATTTTAAAACCCAGCATTACTAAAATTAGAAATTAGAAAAAAAATTATTTCTAAAATTAGAAATTTTTAATCAAAAACAATATACCTAATAATAAAAGGAATTCCTTAATGTTACAAAAAGTTAAAGCGTCCTTTAGTATGTTTGTTATTAAAATTCTTCATTAATCGACACAGTTAAATCTATTATTAGATAGATATCAAAGAAAAAAATTTTATTATAGTACTGACGTTTAAAGAATCGAATTTTTTGCGCGTCCGATCTTATTACTAAGCGGCTTGAAAACGTTGTTATATCTACAAACATATTACATGATATAAGTAAACTATAACTCGACATTAAAAATGCGATAAATTACTGTCTTTGAGGGCTTTTGTTATTTTCAACAATTTTTAAACAAACGAATATATTTCCCAATCGATACCGATAAAACAGCGGCTAAGTGGCCTTATCAAAACATTGAAAGAAAGTCGCAAACAAAAGTTGAAAGGGAGTTGAACACGTATATCGACATTTTTATATAATGCATAATATGTATATGTTATTGTAAGTTTGAAGAAAAGTTCCCCTCTTATCAATAAATTATATTAAATAACCCTTAAATAACTCTAACCAAACACTAAAAACAACCAGTGAATTTTAATTGATCAGATTTCATATTATATTGTAACAGTATAACGACAAATTATAAGCATTCTTTTAATGTTATCATTATTTTTAATTTATTTTTTTGTTTTCACTTACGTAAAATGATTATTAAATTTAAATAAAGCAAGATTTTTGAGAATACAAAAGTTTTGATAAAATTAAAAACTATAAAATAAAAAAAAAAAGGAGTTGAGAATAAAGAATTGTTGAAAAATTAAAAAGTATGAACGAAAATTTAACCAAAAAATTTTAGTCTTAACGCGCTTTATTTTTATATCGTTTGAACCTAATAAAACCGTTATTTTTAAGTTTCAAATAACAATGAAAGGTAAATCATAAAAAAGGGGGTAAGTCATAAAAAACATTCTATACAATTTTACTTTAACATTCACGTTAATTATAACAGTTTAAATGACAATAGAAAATCAAACCATTTCAAATTTAAGGTATGAAATAAAAACACATTCTATACAAGTTTAGTTTAATACAGAATGATATTTTGCGTGATTTGCTTAAACTTTTAGGTTTTATCAAAACTATCTGGTTTTGTTTTAAGAAACTAAGTAAAAAGCAGATTTCTACTCATCTTTCTGCATATACTTTAGCAAATTTCGATTAAAAATAAAACAATATACAGTAGATTGAAAATGATTTTAATATGTTCTTGAATTTTAATTTGTTATCTGCATTTTAAGATACTGAGTTAAAATCAGTCAATTTAACTGCGACCCATAATGCTTGTAATTGGTAAACTTAAAAATATCAAAATAGTCGATATCGTCGTTACTACGGCAAAATGAGCCACTGTTATTATAAAATACACGTGACTGTGACTCATTCTGTAGTTAATAGGGTACTGTTTTAAATTTAAAATGAGTCACACACACACATATTTTGTACGAACTGTGGCTCATTTTTTCGTAGTAACGACGATATTATCGTCACTCCGACATAAAAGTTACAATCAGTATAAAATCAACGTGACTCTGACTCATAATGTATATAGTATTCGTATGTTAAAAAAATATATAGAGTCCCAATAACAAGTATTTTAAAACATTTCTGACTCATTTTGTCATGGGAACGACGATATGGATATGTTAATATAAAATGAACCCTTTCTGATTATGAGCGCGTCTCGGACGCAAAAAGAAAACCGTTTTTCAGTATAAGTGTATACGGAAGGAAAAAGCCCAAGTCAAGGACAAATTTGTATATTTAACCCCAAGTTTTTCATTTTACGACTTTATTCTTTAAAAATTTTAGAGTGGCTCGCAATTTTTTACTGAAAAATCAAAAATCCCACACCATAATGATGGCTACGTCACTTTAAGCCTGGTTCATACTTTGTTCAAAGGACCAAACTAAAACGAAACGTTCAATTTTGGATAATTTTAAATCATTCAAAATCCTTTAAGTCAAAATGCAAAATTACCAAAATTATTTAAAAAAAGGCCGCTTTAAAAAGCGGCATTTTTTTAATAATTTTGGTAATTTTGCATTTTGACTTAAAGCAAAAGCAACAAAAAGTTTTTAAAATTCTAAAAAAAACACTCTTAGATTACCCAAAAATTGAACTTTTGGTTTTTGTTTTTTAGGCAGTTTAAAGTAGTTGAAGACAGTTTGAAGCAGAGAATATATTCCAGGCTTAAGTTCGTAGTACACAAGTTTTACGGTTTAGCCTTTAGAACTGGCAAATATCATGTACAAAATTTGTTTCTATTTTACTGTGTGTTTTCCCAGAAATTAAAATTTTCAGTGTAGGTAAACATATGTTACTTTTAATAAATTATTGTTTCGGAAAAGAATAGCGATAGAAAAGTTCGCAGTTATTGGTGATTGGTGATCAAAGCCGAAATTAAATAAAGGTGGTAGAGTTTTTCGTTACTAGATTAAAGACTATTGTAAAAAAATCTATTATTAAAAAACTATATAGGTTTAAATTTTGTTCACTGTTTATGCTGCTCCATTTTTTCATAAAATTATTTTGACTTCTAAAATAAAATGAGTATTTTTAGCTTTTTTAGCTAAAATTATGTTTTGAATAACATAGTGTAAAGTTTTTTTTAAGATTTAGTTGTTGAACTATTTTTTTAATACTATTTTGATCCAAAATCCAGAGTTCCGGTGCATGATCCTATTTTGGTGCTAGTTTTCATAATAATTAAATAATCACGCAATGTATTGTGATTTAAAGTTTTTGTAAACTGATTTTTTTGAATTTATAAAAATGGTTTAAAAATCCGTTGTATTTTAAGATCTTAAGATAAACTATTTATTCACTGAGGCAGAACTCCGCTTAATATGCCTGAAACTCCGGAAAATGATATTTGGGGTGTAGAAATATCACTTATGTACATATTTTTACACTTTGAAAATCTAACGCTTTTAATATTAACACGGATTGCTTACTGCTATGAAATATTGTTATTGACTTTGTGATTTTAAATCCGATACAATGTTAATGTTTTTGCTAGAAAAAACATACTTACTTACTTACTTAAAGAATACAGAATACAGAATTCAGAATACAGAAGTTAGACTTGAACAACAAAAATGATTTTAGTATACATTTTATAAGATTGTTATATTGACGGAGCTTTAATTTTATTTTTTTGGTCTTTGGTGATAAAACTATATAAGTGTTATTATGGTATACATTTATTTAATTAGTTATCTAATTTATATGAAATTTTTTTTTTATTTTTTGCTTGACACAATTCTTAAAAAACTTTTTTAGAAAAACGAAATAAAACACATACTTATTTCAACCAATTAAAAAACAAGTATGACGCTTTGAATCTACACAGCCACAATTTTATTAGTTTTTGCCAGTTACGTTTACACTTAAAAAACAATTCTTAAAAAGAATTGCTATTTTTGAATTTTAAGAATTGCTTGACACAATTCTTAAAAAACTTTTTGTTAGAAAAACGAAATAAAACACACACTTATTTTAACCAATTAAAAAACATGTATGACGCTTTGAATCTACACAGCCACAATTTTATTAGTTTTTGCCAGTTAAGTTTTCACTTAAAAAACAATTCAAAAATAAAATTGAATGACAAAAAACATATAAAAAAACAGTGAACCATTATTTTATATATGCTAAATAAACCCCGCCGTTCTAAAAATAACAATAATATAAATCCCAACGATCATTAATTTAAAAGAATAGTTCCTTCTTCAGTTTTTTAAACATGCAAATCAAAATGATAGGAATTTAGTCAAATTCTAAGTCCAAATAATTTATTTTAGTACAATTAGCTATTTTATAACGTAATTAACTTTAGTTGAGAATTTTTAAAAGTTTACACGTAAAAGAAAAAAAACAAAACACACATTTTCTGTAGTTATATATATAAATAAACCTTAATTCCTATCTACTAACTACACAACAAATAAGTTCTACAAAGCATTAATATTTGTTTTTAAGATGTAAGTGATATTGCTAATAATGACTGTTAAAATTGTAATTTCAATAACTAAACATTAAATGTGATCTATATCTATGCTGCGGAATACTTAGATTCATAATTAGGAAACTTAGAAAAAATTGGTGG
This sequence comes from Microlaimidae sp. YZB2_3, assembly GCA_030248175.1. Taxonomy (NCBI): domain Eukaryota; kingdom Metazoa; phylum Nematoda; class Chromadorea; order Desmodorida; family Microlaimidae; species Microlaimidae sp. YZB2_3. The sequence continues at coordinate 5,310 of JASAMX010003519.1, read as the reverse complement.
TTTGGGAGCCAGAAAAATAGAAACTTGGAAGCCCTAAATTAAAAAAAATTGTTTGGTTTGCAATTAGGATTCTGTGTAAAGGAGCACTGTCACGAATCAAACTCCTATAGCACCCGGAATGAACTAATCCTTTAATACTTGGCCGATCAGGCTTAAATTTGGAAATGATGTAGCCTTGGTGTCAAAACACTTACATTCTAATTTTGAGTTAGATACATTTTGCATTAAAGGAGCAGTCCGTTCCGGGCGTCTTAGAACTTAAAACGCGTTAACTTCTCCTTTAATACTACACATATCTAATTCAAAATTGGTATGGAAATGTCTTGACATTAACGCTACATACATCATTTTCAAATTTCAAACTATCGGCCAAGTATTAAGGGAATAGTTCATTCTGGGTGCCATAGGACTTTGATTCATGGCAGTGCTCTTTTTAGCTTAATAGGTTTTAACCATTTTGCTTTTTCAGCTTAGAAATACGCAGAAAAATCTTGTTTTTTTCAAGCTAGGTAAATAGGAACTTGGAGCCCTAAATGTAAAAAAATGGTTTTGTTTTCGGTTTAGGATTCGGTTTAAGGCTAAAACCTATGCACTTTTATTTTCTTGAAAAACTTGAAAATAAAATTGCTTTTTTTTATTTTTGGATCACAATTTTCGGCTTTAAATTCTGTATTTTCGGTTTCAAGTCATGTTCAAGCTTCAAGTTTCATAAGAAGTATCGCCATTAAAGTTGTTCTAGCGCTTGAAAAAGTGCTGGCAGTAAATATTGTCTTAATGCAACAATAACCGTCAAAAAACCTTTAAATAAAAACAAAATTGTCAAAATAAATAAATACCAATTGTCAAAATTAATTTCAACATAAATGACTTGGGTATTTTACTACATAATGGGTTAAACTCTAAAATAGGGAATTTTTTCTTATATACTAAGAAGGATAAAAACCAATATTAGAATCCAAAAGCAATATCAGTAACAAGAACGAAAAAGCTTTATTGATGGTATCCACCAAGGTTTCGCCGTGTTATGAAATTTCTACACGACGGTTGTTGTTTTTTATTCGACCGGGGTCATTTTTTAACTATATTGTGGTCGAAAATAAGAACCACGATGATCTCAACTCAAAAACCCTGGTAAGATTTGTTTATTTTTAACACCTCGTTCCCACCACTATATGATGATAATGACACCTAAAGATTTCAAGGCTAAAATAAAAAATAACCACGGTGATGAGCAAAATACACGCCGCGTGCGAGGAGTCCAACATAAAAATTTAAATATACAATGCTTTGTATTTCAAGTATATTGCTTAATTGAGGGTCCGAATCAGGGGGAGTTTTTTTTTTTTGGGCGTACACCCATTGGAGTTAATACTTGCATCAATTAGACCATAGTTACATAAGATACCAAAGTACAGTAGGCCACTCGAGTATTTTGTAAATGTGATAACAAAGCAACGTAGCAGGTACGTAATATTTTTTCTGTGTTTTTTGTAAAACGACGAAAATTTCATGGAGGCCGTCAAGAGAACCCGTTTAGACTTTCTTCCTAAGACCAAGGCTTATTTTTTGTATTGAAAACTAAATAAATGAAACTTTAACTTCAATTTCTTAAAAAAAATAGACATATCCGATAGAGCTTAGATTTCAAAAATTTTTAAAAAAATTGTTAAATTAAAAATAGATAGGATAGAATGCTATGTTATTTTATAATTGTTTTAATGGAAAATCTGTTTTTATTTGATAGAAGTTCAATATCAAAGGTGAATTTGTGACATTTCATATTTTATACTTGTCAGTAATATTTGCACCAATTTTTAAACATTTTATAACATTTATAACTTAAAGATTGCTAAATCATATAGCTAATAAAAATATTATATCCTTCACATATGAAAAGCGAAAAAATTTTACAAACCTTTTTTAACATCATTTTTTTGAAAAATTCTTTCTAAAAATATTTTAAAAGCAATCAAGCAAAATTTTGATTTAGCGATATAGGAATCTCACTCAACATCAACCCGATATAAAACATTACTTTTTATATATAATGGTAATTTTTTCGGCATTAAACGGACGAGTTTTCGATTTTTAAGTATAGTTTCAGGCTTAGACTTAGCTATTAATTAAAGCGGTTATATACTATCGACTTTACCTTCAAACTTCAACTTTAAAGTTACACCTTCAAACTTTCTATATTGCTGTGATTGATATTCTCTGAAAAGTCTCAAATGATATGCTGTTTAACGTTTTTGTCATTTTAATGTCAAAGAAATAAATCAAAACACCAATTTTCAACCAAATAATCAACGAATTTAAATAATATTTAATTTAAATTTTACAACATTTAATCAACGAATTTAAATAATATTTTGTAGAAAAAACATTAAGAGTCCAAACATAATTTTTAAATTTGGTTTTTCTTTAAAAATATTAAATGAATGAAGCTAGTATTTAAAAAAATGGAGTCGTCAAATATTACTTTAACGTGAGTGGATTACAAATTCTTTTTGACATCTGCTTACTGTTTCTATTTTCTTTGGCTACCGTAGCTATCTATCTAAAATGATTTATCAGCATATATATATCTAATATTAACGAGATTTTTAAGTTATTAATCATTTAAACAGAAAGTTGTAGTTTTTTTTTAGTTATTTTACAATCAATTAAAACTGTTGCGTGGAACCTAAACTAAAACTAAAGTTTATAAACTCCTAAGATTTTTTTATTTCTCTAGCTATGGAATTAATAGCTTTTTGTCTACTTACTTTTGTAATCCATTTTGTGCTAACATCAAAAAATAATATAACATATATTTATTGTATTGTAAAATAAAAAAAAAATGAAATCGACACTTAGAAAACTAATATAATATAATTTTCAAACAGTTTGCCTTGAAAAGTAAGTTTTTCACTAAATTAATAAAAATTTAAACCATAAAAACCATAGCTAATATACATGCTAATATATATAGCAAGGTTTAAGTTAAGTTTTTGTGCGGCTAAGTTTTTCTTAATTTGTTTACTTTTTAAACCAAGAAAAACTATTGAAACAACGACTTTAAAACAGCAATAAAACTCGATGGTTTCTAAAGAAATTGTTTGCGTTTTGTTGTTTGGTTTAGAGACCAATTCTTTTTGTAAGGTGAAGTATATTGGGAAGAGTTATTTCCGACCCATACAATATATTATGATGATGTAAATAGGAAAAAATGTTTGTTTATAGCTTTAAAGTAAAATTTTCCCCACGCAACAAAAATAAATTTTTGGTATTTTAAAACAAAAGATTTTAAATTTCCTTATGCTTTTTTGTAAATTTAAATGTTTATCATCAACCACTTTTTAATATCTCATACCCGTACTCACTTCTGTGAAAACTGAAAATTCTTTTAGAAACCGATTCCCAAGCAAATCATTCATAATAGATATTTGAATTAATGGTTATAAAAACTTAAACTAATTTGTACAGTTTGGCTAAGCCCTAATACTGATTTTGTCGTCAATATTTCTAAGACCAGTTTACTAACGACATGTTAGCTACCTGCCAGCTTGTTTTTGAAAACAGTTGTTATCGCTTGAGTTTTCTTTTTTTTGTCTTTGGTAAAATCTATTAGAATTTTTTGTTTAACTAAAATAATTTGTAATTTAACAGTATGATGGATATCTATTTTAAATACGAGATAATTTGGACCATTTGAATATTGTAATTCTGTTATTGATATTAAATTCTGTATTGAACACTTGGGGTCAAAATAACAATTGAGCTTTTAGAAGGTAAAGAGCCTAGAGGTCCAGGCACTCTAGGTTAGCTAGTCCAAGATGAACAAGCCATGAATTTTCTAATCCACTTTATTTTTTTTAAATCTTTAATATACTATTAAATTATTTTTTAACTAAAAAAGATGCATTCTCCGAAAAACTATTAAAATGTAAAACCTATACGCAAATAATTTGTCTAATGATTTTATTTTCCTTGTGTTGTTTATTTAACACTTTTTCAAAGGTTCTTAAAAAGGATACTTTAAATAAAAACATTTTAAATTCGTTAGTAACCATAGCACAAGCAAGCACTAATTGATTTAAAAAATTTATTATATTAACCATGATATAAAAACATTATAATTTTATGCTTGGGGGTACTAAACACGGAGGCTTTTTAGTACGTTGTTACAAGAGTTTTTTATAAGAATTCTTTGTTAGTTTTTGTTTGGAAATAGTTGTTTAAAAATATAATATATTTAATGCTTTTTCCAATTAAACTTAAAAACAAGAAGATGAACTTAAACAAAAACTTTTTAAATAAGATTTAAAAGTTTAATGATGGATTTTCAATGTTGATTTAAAATTGCCAAACAGAGTTAAACTTTTTTCTTTGATTTTTTCAAGATTTTTAAACAAAAACTAACCCTTTTTTTTGAGTCAACTTTTGTCAGCAACTTTTGTCACATTTCTCTTAAAACGTGGGACGCCAAAAAATAGTAGATAAACATATCAGAATTTTATAAAATTTTGCATTGTTTTTTTTTGTTAAAAATTCAGTCGGCACAACACTTTCAGAATAATAAGATTGCACTTTTTTCAATTTTTAAACAAAAATTTACAAAAAAGTGGTATTTTTTGCAGCAGACTTAATCTTGGTTTTTTTCCAAATACAACCAAGTTTGGCGCCTGCTTTTAGTTTGAGTTTTCTCGATAAACCCTAACATTTCTTTACTTTGTTTCAAAATCAACTAAATGTCAAAAAAAAAGCTAGAAGTACTGTTGTTTTTTTATATATTTTTCTAAAAAAAGTTCCCGCAGTGAAAGAAGAATTTTTTTAGGTGTAGAATGCTCGAACAAGCCCTTTTTGGCCATTTTTTTAAAGGTTTTTGATTAGAACCGCTTAGGAAAAATATTGGTGGAGAAAAAAGTGACACTGTGTGGAGACGAAGGGTAACCAATTGCTTTCAGAAAATTAATCAAAACACAGACAAAAAGTTTGTTTATGTACTGCACTTTTCAACAAAGTACTATAAATTCATTAAAAATAATGTAATACCATCAAAACAAGAGAGAAATTAGAATTTTAGCGACAGATTTTCAAACGAATTAACATAGATTTAACCCCTTGTTGTAGACTCTCCTGAAGTTTATTTAAGAACGTAAAACTACGAACAATGGAACATTTTTTGACCGTTTTTAAATAAAATATAAAACATTTTGACACAAAAAAGAAATACCATATTTTGACTACGTTTATACTTTTAATATCTTGGGAACAAAAGCAAAATATTAAATTAAATTTTATTGTTAACTATACTTATTTTATTGTTAA
>JASAMX010003518.1:0-107309 GCA_030248175.1 Microlaimidae sp. YZB2_3 | reverse complement strand
TGTCATTGTACTCCGTTCAGTTACGTATTGCTATATGTAACCATAGCACTCCCGCGCCACCTATGAAAACTCACCTCAGAGCTATCTGTGAACCGGTTCCTACTGTCTGAGTGGAGGGAAGGCAAAACAAGTGAGATTAAACAGCGCATGGAAAAATACTTACTTATATATTTTATACAAGATATATTTCTTGCCATTGCTCTAGGGTCTAGAAACTTACAGCCTTAGTAAGACACTATTCCTATGTTTAATGCTGGCACTCAAGCCCAGGTCTGAAAGGTGAGGTAGAAATTAGTTCTTTCACACACTCTCTCTGTGTGGAAGTTTAAATCCTAGAGTAAGACATCGTCGACCCATTCTGCTAGAGCTCAGACCCAGAGTTCAGCTCTGAGGTGAGTGAGTATAATTAGGTAAGGATTTAACCTTTTCCAAAAGTCTTCATCTTACAAACTCAGTTATCATAGTTGGTCTCTTGCGAGATACTTGATAAGGTTCCCCATTTTGTTCACTTGATGATGAATCAAACACAGCCATAAGTGTCTCTTTTATATTATTAACTTTACCCATTTGTATCTCTTTTGAGTTATTTTCTCTCCAATTTCGCAATTATTGTACGATTTTCCCTTCTTCCTTGTAATATTAACATTCTTACTTCTAAGTTCTACCATTTAATGTTCTTTTCCATATCTAAGCTTTTATTTGGTCTAAACCTCTAATCTCTATAGTTCAAACCTAACAATCTCTTATTATATTCTATTACTGTATGGTATCTATATTATGTGTAATGTTAATATTTTTTATCTTTTTAGGTGTTAAGCTGCTACTGTTTATGTCTGTTCCACTCATGCATTGGAACCCTTCAAGCTTAGTTTAAAACTTGGTTTAGTTTTATCATGTTTTATCTCTGCTTAAGCCAAACATCATTGGTGTTCAGGCTTCAGTTTTGTAGTGGGTATCCTTTTAGTGGGTCTTCTCCTTGTATCTGTATCAAAATTTCACTCTTGCTGTCGAATATTCACTCTGCCTATTTTTAAATCTCAATACACCTCACCTTTAGTTTGTGGTTTCCAATATTACATGGTTCTTTTAATAATATTTATAAATGCTTAATATCGTATCACTGGTACTGTTAGTTAAATATAACAAGCAACATATGGCACTGTCAATTAATTGTGTACCTGAACAGTTAATTATAGCTGCTAAAAGTATGGCAGTGGCATTTCCAATCCAATCCAATCCAATATATTTCTTTAAAAAGAACTCACCTCAGTTGTATCGTAAATCGGTTCCTTTGTCTGAGAGGAGGAAAGGTGAGGTAAGCGGTGCCGTCGAAACTCCTAGTGGTCAATTCGCAGAACTGGTTGCTGAACTCGGGCGAGTACTGGCAGCCCATGCACCTCAAAAGGCCGCTGTTGGCGTCGCAATGGGACTTCCCCTTGCAGATGTTGGGCAAACAAATGTTGCTCACCAACGAAAACTGACATCTCTCGCCTGAAACATCATCTGCTTGGTTAATTCTGAGCAAAAAAGCATACATTTCTAAAGTTTTTAATCTGTAAATTTGAATGGTTTTTTTAATTTCAGTAGTTAAAGTCTTTAAGCAGACTGAATTTAAGGACGCAACAGCTCTCCTTCAAAGAAAAATAAGGACCAAACGCTTAAACCCAGAAAAACCGAAAAAAAAGTTGCAAGTGATATTGTAACAAATTAATTAATATTAAGTTGCATCAAGTTTCCATGATGTTTCCATGATACACAAAATATTTTCAAAGAAACTTAACAGCTATTTATTTTATCCTGATAAACCTTCTCTCAGTTGTTTTTTTAGATTTAAGCTTTTACACCTCTCCGTTGGCCAAGTTTAAAAATAATTGTGCCTATAAGCAAAAATTTGCAGATTCGCTATTTCCAGTCTTTTAACTATAAACGAAAGCTTGTCTGCACTTGGAGTTTCCGAATTACTTTGTTTTTTAACAGACACTTTTCTAGTTGCCTTTTTTTTTATATAGTTGCTAATATATTATATCCTTAATCTCTAAATATCTTTTATATTATTAAAGTTACCGAATTCTGTGTGGTGTGTGTCAAATCTAAAATCATAATGGACTAGAAGAAATCTTAAGATTTCTAACGAAACTGTATTCAAAAAAACCCAAGTCTGATCAAAAATATATAATATAATATATATTTTTGATCTGATTGGTGCAGTGGCTCACCGAAATAAAAATAACAAATGAATGGGATTTTTAACTATTTTTTAATAACAACTAAGTTGGTTTTTTCGATCGGTTAATACAAAACCCCCACATTTTTATGCGGTTCAACAGAACGAATACAGAAAATTAAATGTATAACATCTAAAATTGTTTTTTATATTTATTTATAAAACTTATTTTTGAAAAAAATATTGAAAAGGCTTTTTTTTGAAAATATTTGTGTTGGCATAATTATTTTCATTTTTTAACAAACATAATTTAAATTTTTTATGAATTTTCCTTTGTAAAAGCAAAGAAATGATAACAGTGTTGTTTGACCACAAAAAATATATCAATAGCAATTACGTTTAAGACTAATTTCGGTTTGCCGTAATCCGCATTAGTTTTCTTTGTAGATTTTCAAAATTAGTCGCATAAAAAAGCGATAAAAGATTATTTCGGCTAGAAATTTCTCAGTTCACTTAGAATTTATCCATTCCGTTATTTATTCATTCCGTCTGTTCGTTTTTTTGCTTATTATACAGAAATTCATAAAATACTTATTTATTTAAGTTTACTTCTCTTTTGAAAATTTTTTAAAAGGCAATTGTAAATCCTTTGTTTGTTTTGTTAATTTCCAGGTTTGGCTTTTTTTGGTTGCTTAAAAATTTATATGCATTTATTTACCACATTAGGTTTAGCTTTTCGCCTATTCTGATGTCAGATACATACATTCAATACACAAATTTATAAATTATATAGCCAGGTTTCACTGCAACAGTTTCGCAACACGTCCTAATCCCAGAACATAGTATGCAAATTGTTTGGTCGCTTCATGGTGTTGAAGATATTTAGAGATTAAGGGATATAATATATTAGCAACTATATAAAAAAAGGCAACTAGAAAAGTGTTGTTTTAAAAAAGCAAAGTAATTCGGAAACTCCAAGTGCAGACAAGCTTTCGTTTATAGTTAAAAGACTGGAAATAGCGAATCTGCAAATTTTTGCTTATAGGCACAATTATTTTTAAACTTGGCCAACGGAGAGGTGTAAAAGCTTAAATCTAAAAAAACAACTGAGAGAAGGTTTATCAGGATAAAATAAATAGCTGTTAAGTTTCTTTGAAAATATTTTGTGTATCATGGAAACATCATGGAAACTTGATGCAACTTAATATTAATTAATTTGTTACAATATCACTTGCAACTTTTTTTTCGGTTTTTCTGGGTTTAAGCGTTTGGTCCTTATTTTTCTTTGAAGGAGAGCTGTTGCGTCCTTAAATTCAGTCTGCTTAAAGACTTTAACTACTGAAATTAAAAAAACCATTCAAATTTACAGATTAAAAACTTTAGAAATGTATGCTTTTTTGCTCAGAATTAACCAAGCAGATGATGTTTCAGGCGAGAGATGTCAGTTTTCGTTGGTGAGCAACATTTGTTTGCCCAACATCTGCAAGGGGAAGTCCCATTGCGACGCCAACAGCGGCCTTTTGAGGTGCATGGGCTGCCAGTACTCGCCCGAGTTCAGCAACCAGTTCTGCGAATTGACCACTAGGAGTTTCGACGGCACCGCTTACCTCACCTTTCCTCCTCTCAGACAAAGGAACCGATTTACGATACAACTGAGGTGAAGATTCTTTTAAAGAAATATATTGGATTGGATTGGATTGGAAATGCCACTGGGCCATACTTTTAGCAGCTATAATTAACTGTTCAGGTACACAATTAATTGACAGTGACATATGTTGCTTGTTATATTTAACTAACAGTACCAGTGATACGATATTAAGCATTTATAAATATTATTAAAAGAACCATGTAATATTGGAAACCACAAACTAAAGGTGAGGTGTATTGAGATTTAAAAATAGGCAGAGTGAATATTCGACAGCAAGAGTGAAATTTTGATACAGATACAAGGAGAAGACCCACTAAAAGGATACCCACTACAAAACTGAAGCCTGAACACCAATGATGTTTGGCTTAAGCAGAGATAAAACATGATAAAACTAAACCAAGTTTTAAACTAAGCTTGAAGCGTTCCAATGCATGAGTGGAACAGACATAAACAGTAGCAGCTTAACACCTAAAAAGATAAAAAATATTAACATTACACATAATATAGATACCATACAGTAATAGAATATAATAAGAGATTGTTAGGTTTGAACTATAGAGATTAGAGGTTTAGACCAAATAAAAGCTTAGATATGGAAAAGAACATTAAAGGCTAGAACTTAGAAGTAATAATGTTAATATTACAAGGAAGAAGGGAAAATTGGACAATAATTGCGAAATTGGAGAAAAATTATAATAATAGCACAAATGGGGTAAAGTTAATAAATATAAAGAGACACTTATGGCACTGCCATAATTATTCATACATCAACAAGTTAACAAATGGGGCAGTTTATCCAGATTGGCAGAGAACTACCATAACTGAATCTGTAGATGCAAAAGTTTCCGGAAAGGCCGCATCTGTAGCCACCCAACCCACCCACCTTAAACTGAACTCTGTGTTGAGTCCAGCACAATGGCTAGATGGTGTCTTACTGAGGTTTTAAATTTCCACACAAGGCAACGTGTCAGAAATTACTTCTACCTCACCTTTCAGACCTGGGCTTGAGTGCCAGCATTAAACATAGGAATAGTGTCTTACTAAGGCTGTAAGTTTCTAGACCTAGAGTAATGGCAAGAAATATATCTGTATAAATATTAAGTAAGTATTTTTCCATGCGCTGTTTAATCTCACTTGTTTTGCCTTCCCTCCACTCAGACAGAGGAACCGGTTCACAATAGCTCTGAGGTGAGTTTTCATAGGTGGCGCGGGAGCGCCACGGGTCGATATTAAGATTTGATATAACTCGAGTAGTACTAATACTTAAGCCACCAACGAATAAAATTGTAAAAATTGTGTTGTAATTTTTATCAATTGTGTATCGCTAGAAGCCCAGCAATGTTATAAACGTCAAAACTTTGATTTAGAGTGTTTGGAGTTAAAGGAATTTAAAACTGTAGCTTGGAGCCTAAAATGGGGAACTTCACGCCAAAAGTGTAACTCACTAAAACCTATTCCTAAGCCTAAGTTAAAGCCTAAGCCTATTCCCAAACCATTTTTTTAACTTTCGGTTCCAAGGTCCCATTTTCCTGGCTCTAAGTTCCAAATCGATCAAAGTCACATAAAAAATATTCAGGTGTGAAAAGTGCATTTGCAACTGTCGAATCACCTTAAATATTTGTTGGAAAACCTCGCAAAAACTACTGAACGTATTTTTACTGAACTGATTCTCTTACGAAACGGCCAATCACGTTTGCGCCAACTATGACCATGCAAACTAAACCACATTGTATGAAAATTATTCCTTATGTGACTTTGGTCGATTGATGACTCCAAAACCTTGTACCGCATTCCACCCGGTTCTGGTACTACGGCTCCTAAGCACGAGAATCTTCTATATTTTATTAAAAAATTTTGTAAATAATAATAAAATAAATAGAATAAAATGATAATATAAGTTAATTTAGTATAATTACGACGGAGCCGAACGGGCTGTTGATTTACAACGGTCGCTACCAGCCGCAGCACGATTTCCTGGCTTTGCAGTTGGAGAACGGGGTGGCCAAGTTCACCATTTCTCTAGGCGACACCGACGGAGAGCCCACGGTTTTGCGATTCCCATCCATAACAGGGAAAAACCGCCTGGACGACGGGAGATGGCACAAAATTAAAATCGAATACCTGGAAAGAGTAGGTTTTGCTGTGTAAGAACTTCCGTTGTGTTATTGTTTCAGAAACACGACGCCCTATAAAATAAAATTCCAAAGTAAAGCTAACAAGTGATGATGAGCGCGTTGGTTTTATTCGGTAAAGTGATTTAGCTTGATAAATAATAAATTTTTGACAACATAAAAGTTTTTATATCTATTGAGAGTAACATAAAATACTATAAAAAAAGTCACGATTAATAATAGTGTAAATAAAGAATTTCAATTTCACTGTTTTTGTATTATTTTTACTGATTTTTTTGTAGAAAATCCGGATGATATTGGACGATTGTAATCCAGAGCTTGCCATTCGATTTTCCAACGAGTTGGATTATCGGCCGTGCACTGTGGAAACAGAACACAAACTGGACAAAAGGTAAATTGACAAAATACAGAGTGTAATTAAATTAGCAAACGGTTGTGAGCAATGAACATTTGTGAACGCGCATTTATGTGTGACAAGGCATGATATCAATTTGAGTAACACGCTTGGTAAAAACTGCAATTAACCCTTTTAAATTTTTGACGCGTTTTAAGCGTAGGCGTAAAGCACGTCTGGCTGTGTGGATAAAGGATACTGCCGTAGACAAAATCTTAGTTTTTATGCAAAGTTTATTATTGAGCAGTCTGGACTTACACGGTTCCAAATCGAGTTTTAAGACGCGTTTTCGCCATTGAAAATCTGAAAGGGTTAAAATATATTTATGAATTAAAACGTATGTTTTGGTTTTTTTACACCGTAAAGCTATCGCAACATATTTTGTTCAGACTTGGTTTTTAAAGTTTTAATACGCAAGGTTTCATTCTTGTTTTAATCAGCAACAATATATAAACCAACCAATATTATTTTTTGTCAAATTTGTTATTTTATATTATTGATATTTGTTTTGGTTGTGTTTTGTAAATGTACAGTTTTTAGTAACTTTACCAGAATAAACTTTGAACTTTGAACCAACGTTCAATATAAGATAAATTAAAACATACAACAATAAACTATAAGAACTCACTCTGCGAAATCTGCAGGTATTATTTTAAACAGAAATAATGATCACAGTAAGCGATGAATGACATTTGTGGTCTCTCTCCCACAAGATAATAATAAAAAAAACAATAATAAGGATAAATCGCAGAATTACTAAAGAAATTTTTTTTTTAATTTCAGCTGCGACAACCCAAACCAACTTTGTTGGAGGTTTCTCGATGTGGCGGGACCGATGTATTTGGGAGGCTTAACGTCGTTGAAAGAAAGTCGATTAAAAAATGTGAAAAATTTGAACGGATGCATCAAGGATTTTAAAATCGACGGCATTCAAATGAATTTGGACCAATACGCCAGTCAGAAAAATACCATACCAGGATGTAACAGGTGCGTGCGTACGTACTAACCCCAGTTATTAAATATTTTGCTTGTTTAAAGTTTGAGTTTTTTTATACAATATGTAGGATATATTTTTAAAACAAGATGATACACAACATCATTTTCCGTTAATTATGTAATTTTAAAGCTATATGGTTAGTTTGTTTACTTGGGGAATAATTTTAAGTTCACTAAAAATATAATGAAGAATAGGATACATATATGGGATGCTAAACATTGACATTTGGGTTTTTTCACTTTTAGAAAGAAAGATTTCTGCATGGAAGAAAATCCTTGTAACTCACCCAGACAGTGTCAGAACATTTGGGGCGGCTACAAATGTGCCTGTGATATGAACCAAGTCGGAAGAAATTGTACGCAAGGTAAACAAATATCCGAGTTAGCTTTAATAAAATCGGATCTCCAGAGCTCGAAACTCTATATAATATCACTATATCGTATACTTAGCAAAAATGCGTTTTTGCTAAAAGAAATCTATGCTCATTAAGGATGATAATACCAATAAATATGCTACGAACTTCTTGCCATTTAACGCGAGTTAGCTCCGGAGCTTAAATTTGTTTATTAAAAAATGAAAAATATATTATGTGACATTATTATTTTTTAAAGGAACAGTTTCACGAATGAAATTTTCTTCTCGCTCAAAAATAACTACTTTTATACTGGGTCGATCAAACTGAAGATTGATAATTTTGCAAAGCCTAGATGCCAAAAAAGCCTAAATATTAAATTTGAAATAAATAGATTTTGAATTAAAAGAATTATCGTTGGACGATGTAAAAATTCGCGAACATGCTCTTTTTATAATTTAGTAAACTAGCAAATTTAAACTAGTAAATTTAGTAAATTTTCCAATTTAAGTGAAACTCCAGAGTTCATATTATTATACCGTTTTCAAGTGTTGATATAAATTAGTTTTTTTAATTTTATTTTATTTGTAAGTTTCTGCGACGCATTACCGTAACAAACACATGCACATTTTATTATTGTTTGAGCCATTTCAAATAATTAAAAATATCGTCTTTTTGATACTTCACGTTTAGAACTTGTTTATTATTATGACTCGTTTTTAATTAAGCTTAGTAATTCCATAAGAATTATCATAAGTTAAACGCCGTGTGGAATATGTTAAATTATTTCAAAATATTTTTTATAGAATTCTATGCAAAAAAGTTCATTTTTTGGCTTGACACTTCCTGGTGGTATTTAGGTTTAATAATAAGTTTTCTATATTACTTTTGTATTTTCTAGTTAATCTTAAAAATTAGTCTCGTTTTGCTTATTACCTGTGGGACCAGGTTCCAGTGCAATTGACTGGAGTATAATGCGCATTTTTTGTCCTTCCTATACTATTCTACACTGGCGTTTTATTACAGAGGGAAGAGCGTTCAAACTCAGCGGTCAGAGTTCGGTGGAATGGAACGTGGAAATTTCCCAGGGGTTTCCGATAGCCCTGGGTCTGTGGTACCGGACAAGGCAGCGGAACGCCATCCTTATGACCATCGTTTACGATCACAATGCCGCCAACACCATTTCCCTCAAGGTATTCCCCAACACCATTTCCCTCAACCAAGACGTAGGTCGATGACGGTAATGTGTGGAAATATAATCTTTCTAATCGCTAATATAACTTTCACATGGACTTGTACTTCCGTTGGCTCAATAGAACCACGTATTTCTTAATGGTTGTCGAAATCAGTTTGTACAGAGTGTAGTTTTGTGACGCGTTTGCCTCAAACGAGTTTTTATGTGAATGTTGCGATTGCAATGTTAGAAAAAAAAATACAGGTACAAATTTTAGGCAGGTACAATTTTAGCTTTGAATTAAAACAAACACACACTTATTTTAGTGAAAAAGGATTTATTACCCTTATATACTTTAATTTTCAAAAGTTTTTTAACCTATAAAAGATTTATAATTGCAAGCTTTGCTAGTGGTGATAAGAGAATGTATCATCTTGGAAACTTATTACAACATCATTTTATCACTTAATCAAAATATAATCTTATCACATTAACAACTTATTACCTTGACGATTTAAACCTCTTTTGTTTTCAGATCATCGACGGGAACCCCGGCTATTCTTTCGGAAGCCGGAATTATTCTATTAAAAACTGGGGCGCGGCCGACGGTCAATGGCACAGCTTGGAGATCGAAACGCGACCGAGGGAGTTTGTACTCACCGCCGACCACTATCACAGACAGGTATTTAGTGTTATTATTATTATTATTATTATTATTATTATTATTATTATTATATTATTAATATTATTATTATTATTATTATTATTATTGTTATTATCGTTATTATTATTATTATTATTATTATTATTATTATTATTATTATTATTATCGTTATTATTATTATTATTATTATTATTATTATTATTATTATTATTATTATTATTATTATTATTATTATTATTATTATTATTATTATTATTATTATTATTATTATTATTATTATTATTATTATTATTATTATTAATATTCTTAGTATAATTTTTTTTTGTTAAAAAAACTGTAAACATACATAAGCCACAAGGGCCGGTTGCATAAAAATCCCTTAGTAGAGTGAAAAAAATTCCTTACGTTTTCCCTTAAATACAGTAATCTCCCTAGGTTAAGTTTTCCCTTAAGTCGGTTGCACGTAAGCGATTTCCCTTAAAGGAGCACTGTCACAAATCAAATTCCTATAACGCCCGAACCGGACTGCTCCTTTAATACTGAACCTACCTAACTCAACTTTCGTATTTAGAGTACTCGACTACAAGGCTACAACATTTTTAAATTTCAGCTGAATCGGTTCAGTATTAAAGGAGCAGTCCGGTTCGGGCGTTATAGGAATTTGATTTGTGACAGTGCTCCTTTAACCTTAACTTAGGGCGTATGTACTACATTGTAAGGGACTTTCTGTTAACATTCAAAACTAAACATTGCTGCAAAATTAAGTTAAAACATATAAAAGTGCAAACATTTATATGCAAACACAGTAATAAATAAATAAAATTTTATATTAAATTGCTTGAAAAATTACTTTATTTCATCAAATAATCTTAAATCAACGACTTATTTTCATGTTTTATTCGGAATTAGGTGTTTTGTTGCGGTTTTTGGTTTGATTTATTAGATTTTTTGATAAAAACACTTAAAAACCAAAAATAAATCTATTGTTTATCCAATCTTAAATTTATTGTAATTAAATTAATTTTATTTAAATAAACAAACATATTAAGGAGCCAAAACGAGGAGAGGACTTTGGTCATTAATAATAATTAATAAAGATAAGTTTTGTGCAGAATAATGCTGAATTATTTTATTAAATATAACAACGATTTTCGTTTCATCGAAAAATTAATTACTTACTGCGTATGCAGAGACCTTAAACTTGTTATAAACTTTGTAATTTTTCTTAAAACGACTTATAATCTTATTAATGGCGCATCAGCTCTATTTGAACTATTCCCCTTAAAGTCTAAGGGTCCTCTTCACCACCCTTGGGATTTAAGGGAAAACTTAGAGTAAACGTTTAAGTGAAACTGGTTATGCAACGCACTTGAGGTAAATTTGCTTTTTTGCACCACTTAAGTGCAAATTTAAGGGAATAATTACCCTTAAACGTTTTATGCAACCGGCCCCAGTATTGTAGCTACTGTACTTTGTACTGTATGGATTGTAGGCGCCCTATTGATTAGTGTGCGGTTCATCAAAAGCCATTTTTGAGAACATCCTTGACAATATACATTGGTCACACTTAACATTTTTTTCAACGTTCATTTTCACGTAGAACTTTGGAATTAATTTTTCTTGGGGTTTTATCTGTTTTAACGCGGTTCTAAGTTATTTAACGTTAGCGCCAACCTCAACTAAACGCAAGCGCCTAGCTCAACAGATAAAAAAATAAATTTTTTAACTGGTCTATATTTTATTCTTATAACTTTATTCTTATAACTCCAGTGCCAAGATTATTTTACCATAATGTCTGGTTTTTTAGGTAGAACCAATAATTCACGACCACACAGTGAAGGCTATTAAAAGTGTGTACGTGGGACAACTGGCCGGACATTCCGTGCACTCTGCGGCTTCGTTCATTGGCTGTGTCAAGGTACGTTTTAATTTGAAATACGGTTTTTTAACAAAAAATTTATAGTCATCTTTCGTGAGCGTTTATGGTTTTTTAGGTCAAATACTTTAAATGCAAAAACACCTGGTGTTATTTAAAATCGATTTTTGTTTTGTACACTTTGGATAAAGTATTACCGTACTTAAAATCCTAAAAGTTATGTATGTTTCTGTAATTACGGCGTCTGAGTTTTTCTTTGTGTTGTTTGTTTTGTACCATTCCTTGGCGCACAAACCCGAAAGCAATAAAGCGAAAGTTTTGTCATGTATGTACAAAAAAAGAGTAAAATATGAAAGACACAGTATACAATCGAACGCGGTTTTTCCAGGGAGCGTACGTGAGAGAACCGGGAAGGCAGCCTCGGATGCTCAGAGTGAAGGGTATATACGAAGTTGGATACGATTGCGAAACGGACGCCCAATGCAAAGCCGACACCTGTCCCGTCGGCAGAAGCGACTGCTTGGCCAGTTGGGACAAACCCGTTTGCCAATGTTATCCAGGTCAGTGATGTTCCTACTTGCAATATAATACTCCGGAGCTCCGGTCAATTAAAGAAGAGAGCATTCCGCATTTTCAATCGTTTTGTTGATTTAAAACAGTGATGAAGGATTTGAACCTGTAATTTCCAGCCTCAGTATTTATTCTATGACGTATTATGCTATAGCATCAACCGTTTAATTTCATTTTATAATTGCAATTAAATAACGTTGTAGTTCTTAAATATCAATACAACATAAGTTGTTTTAGTAAAATGACCATATATTATTATTATAGGATACGAAGGAAAGTTATGCCGAGATGTCTGCACGCTGAAAGGGATCTGTCACAACGGGGGCACCTGTATTCACGGCGGGACCAATGGCTACAGCTGCGTGTGCCAGCGCGGATTCAGTGGGCCACACTGCGAACGGCCGGCCGCGCCCACCGGAAAAGACTGTCCCAGCGGTTGGTGGGGCTCCAAGATGTGCGGCCCTTGCAGTTGCAGACGAGACCTGGGTTACAGCGTGGAATGCAACAAATTCACCGGCAGCTGTTATTGCGAGGTAAGGTATTATCTCACTGAATCACACGTTTTCACAGAGTCAGGTATGTTCAAAGTCTTGAGTGACAGCAATTTTGGCGCCAGCAAGTGCGGCCCTTGCAATCGCAGCAAATTCACCAGAAGCTACTATTGCGAGGTAAAATATTATGTTTGAAATATTTTACTGAGTTACAAGTTTTCAAAAAGCTGGTGTTCAGATGTTCAGACTTTATGTTCAAAGCAAATGCTCAGAGTCTTGAGTTCTTGATTCGTGGCAGCGCTTTTAGTGCAAGGAAGTGCGGTCCTTGCGATCTCAAGCGGTACTTAGGCTGCAGCGTGGATTAAAACAAATCCACCAGAAGCCCTCACAAGCATTGTCACAAAGTGGTTGGTTTTTAGAAAATTTGCCTTATGCGTGATCCAGCATAAGAGTTTAAATTATATGGATAACGCATATTCGTCAAAAAATTTTTATCAAAAAATTTTTGAATGTAAATTGAATTAAACGTTTTGGTGAGAGAGTCGCTGAAGAATCGAAATATTAATATTTTTTAAAAATAAAATACAGACATCTTTATAGAGGGAAACGAATTTTATTAAAAAAAAAATTACATTTTGAATAGCCAAATCCAATATTATATTAAAATGTAATCTTGACTTTCTACACTTGACACAGTTTTTGTCTCTAAGCCCAGTTAAAAATATTGGTAAAACATATTTCAATAAAAACCTAGTAAAGAAAGTCAGCATAAACATTTTAATAGACAACGGCATGTCATTTAAGAAACGGTCGCATTTTGCAATTTCAGTTATAGAAATCTCAATGTCGGTTATTCACAATTTTGTAGCGGCAGAAAATGGCATTAATTCATTTTGCTTTTTTTTTATTATTTGTAATTGTTTATTATAGAAATACCACTACAGACCGCCGGGAAGTGAGGAGTGTCTCCCGTGCGACTGCTATTTTGCCATCGGCGCCAAGTCGCAATCCTGCGATTATGTCAGCGGGCAGTGCGAGTGCCGCGGGGATGTCGTCGGGAGGCGCTGCGACCGCTGCAGGGATCCCAGAGAGCAAATTGACGAGAAGACCGGAGAGTGCATAAGTAAATTACTTTTTTGCTGTTGATAAAACTGCAATACTCACGTCAAAACAGTGATAACGTGAGGTGGGCGCTCCCAGTGGTCTCTATGATTACGCACTTTTGCTGCCAGCAAATAACGGGAGTCGATAATTGCAAACGCATTTTTTAGATCTCGGTCTCATTTATGTGAGATTAAAGAATGTGTAGAATATGTTTTTGTAGCCTTGGTGTCAAGAAGCTCAATATCAAATCTGTCAAGGGGGGGGAAAGGAGAGTTTTTGACAGCAAGAATAAGAAACAATTAGCTATTTTTAGTTTTGTAGCCTTGGTGTCAAGAAGCTCAATATCAAATCTGTTACGTCCAGAAATATGAGGCCAAATAGAACGAGTTTTTGACAGCAAGAATAAGAAACAATTAGCTATTTTTAGTTTTTTGGTTGAAAAATGGGCAATAAAAACTTGAACCCGTAATCTCCAACCTTAAATAGCACTGAAGTAATAATTTGCACCATGACCAAGTGAAGGAAATGAGCAATCGTCTAAAAACACAACCACTTACTTTTTCCAAAATAAATTAAAAAGTTTTATGAATTAAATTCCACGCCCAGAACGGATTACTTCTTTAATACAGAATCTAACCACTTCAAATTTGTCATTTGGGCTTCTTGCTACCAAGGCTACAACATTTTCTAATTTCAGTTTGATAGACTCAGTATTAAAGGAGCAGTTTGTTCTGAGTGATAGGAAAATCTGGAGAAAGTGTTGGATTATAACTGTCTTCTTTTGCATTTCAGAATCTGAAAACGGCTGCCCCAAATCCACAGCGGAGGAGCTTTTCTGGACGGAAACCAAATTCGGAGAAACCCGAATCGTGGACTGCCCTCCAGGGTCCAGAGGCGTGGCCAGGCGGTACTGTGGACTGGACGGTTTTTGGCATGAGCCAAATTTGTACAACTGTTCCTCCAAGCCGTTTGAGAAGCTCAAAACGGAGGTTATTTACCCATTCTTGCTTATTTATTCCTCTGTTCACTGAGAGGTCTTGCCTCTTTTGTGTGCTGAGCAGCATTGACAATTTAGGGTCGTTGGAGCCGAGGGCAATTAATGCTGGAACTTGGAACCGAAAATGGGCAACTAAGAGCCCGAGGTGGACAACTTTGAGTCAAAATGTTAAATACCTAAAACCTATCACTAAGCCTAAGCAAGAATTCTTGGCCTAAGCAAAAGCCCAAACTTAAGCTAAACAATTTCCTATTTTCGGCACCAAGTTCCTATTTGCAGTTTATTTCTGACGGCTCCAAGTTCTCTGTTAAAGGCTCCAAGTACTCCGTGCCAAGTTAACTTTTTTTGTCTGCTATCACTAAATAAACAGATTTTTTAGTTTAATAACAAAAAATAAATGCAACTCAGCAATATTCAATAAAACAAGTATTTCAACAATCGAAAAAATTTTTTGGGCAGACAATCCAGTGTGCACAGAATATAAATGGCTGCATAGTCAAACAACGTGCTATTTTTTTACTTTTTGTCAGTCAATTTTTTTCTTTAACTAAACTTAGAAGTGCTTTAGTTTTGGCCAAATAAATATAATTATTAAATTTTAGCTGGATTTAATTGATAAAAATCTTTCCATGACGCATTACAGTGCACGAATGATTATTGGAAATCTTCGAAACGCCACGCTGGCCAAACGGCGATCAAGAAGATCTTTGTACGGTTTGGAGGTGATGACAGGTTACCGGATAGTTCTGGCACTGCTTCGTCACGAAATGAATCATTCGACTGGACCCTTGACTCACTTCAGGGACAAAAATTTCGTTCAAGTAATTTTTATTCACTAATGTTATAGCAAGTTAATATTAGTTAAAGCATTAGCAGTAAAGTCGTGTTTAAAATTGGACTTTTGGGTTTAGTTATTAATCGTAAGAGATTTCGGGACAAAGAAAAAATAAAAAAGTAAATATGTTAACCTGCTTTTGGCGTTTTTACAAAAGTCATAAAAACCAGTGTAAAAAGGCTTAAGGCTCATAGAATCAAAGTGGAAGGTAGGAACAAAAATTTAATGTTATGTTAAGAATATATTTTTAATTATTAAAAAAAAAACATTTAAGGCTGTGTCTAAAGTGTCTAAAGGAAAAGTTCAAAAACTTATAAACCAAAAGGAAAAGTCCAAAGGACAAAGTTTAAAAAGAATTTTAAATATGTTCATACTTCGTCCAAAGGACAAATCCTTTGAAAAACCCAAAGATATTTTTTGCCCATTTCAGCGGCTTGTCCTTTGGTTGGACGAAGTATGAATGCTTCTTTAGATTCTCTTTAAAAGACAATCTAAAAGACAGTTCAAAGTGTCTAAAACTGTCAAAAGCGCAAGTTTGAAATATTTTAACTTTGTTTTGGCTGTCCAAAGAACACCTTTCGATGGTCTAAAAGACAACATTGGATTACTCAAAAATACGTTTTGATTGTTTAGAGACAACTTTGGCTTATCAAAAATTATCATTTGGACTTTTTTTGGATTTGGTTTTCTGGATTCTTTTTAGATTATGTTTTTTAAAGACTTTGGATAAAGTATAACCAGGTTATATAGAAACAAATAATCAGACGGTATAAGTATTGATGTATAAACTAACGAAAAAAAAGGATTGAAATAATCAGTTTCAAAAATATTTAAAATTGATATAACAAATGTGAAGAAGTAAGAAGCAGGTGTGAGCTTCACCTTAACTTACTTTACAGAAGGTTGATTTCACCGAAGCAGCTATGGAAGTGTTGTTACTGTTATTTCATTGCCTAAACTTACCTCTCTTAAGTAGTTATTAATTCAAGCAACAAACACCAAGAAAATAAAGGTCTCTGGATAAAGGTCGAGGCTGTGGCGCAGTGGCAGATCTTACGTCTTGCATACTGAAGGTCCCTGGATCGAGTCCCTGCTGAGACACACTGCATTGTGATAATATTCGTTGTAAATATTGTTATATGTAGTATTTGGTTGCTCAATTAGTGTTGAGTAACATCGGACTTGTGTATCCTGCTTTATGCGAAATGAATAAAGTTTTTTTAATAAAACAGAAGGTTGAAGTTAATACAAAAAAGTAGAGATATAATAGAGTATGAGACAGCTCTGTAGGTATAAGTACATTTTATCGATAAAAATTATATTTAACTGAAGAAAAAAACAGAAATTTGCGCTTGCGAGATAAAACTCATTCTGCAATTTAAGGATCTCATCGCCAGTTGCAGTGGTTTCCTTCAACCTGGAAATGCAAAGTGGTGGCGATTCATGGGAAGAAGCACTTCTGCACATTTAATGGAGCAACTGGACAAATATGGACAGTTGCTGGCTAAGCAACATCAGCAGGAGTATCTTTACCCGTTTCAAGTTGTGACTTCAAACATAGGTAATAACGATTAATATGATACAAGGCCCGTGCACATCAGAGTAACATGTGACAATATGACAGTTTTAGCGTTCAGTGAACGTTTTTCCCTTGTTACTCCGGTGGAAGGTAGACTTTATATTTGATAGAGCTGATAAAATTAGTGCTGTAAACCGGAGCAGGATGAAGGCCAAAATAAAAAAAAAACTAAGATATATCCTAAAAAATATCCAAGCGTAAGCCTGAACCTGTCCGTAGTTGCTAAAACCTATCTCTTATAGCCTAAGCCAAAACTAAAACCTAGCCTAAACCATTTTTTATTTTCGGTTCCAAAATTGATAAATTTCCAAAACCTATCCCTAAGCCTAAATCAAAGCCTAAACCTATCCTAAACTATTGTTTTCGCGACTTCAAATTCCCGAAATTCCCCGACGGTTCCAAGTTCCCTGCTGACGGCTTCCAAGACCCCGTACCCTACGTCAGCAGTATTTTATCTATAAAAATATTTTAAAAGCATCAAATAAAAGTACTTTTTAGTGTTTTCCGTCGACGAATTTCACAGCCGGAGTGAGGCCAAGTATTCGGAAATTCCCAAATTCGACATGTTCATGCAGGTATCGGGGGTTTACGATCATCGAATATCGATCCGGATTCCGAACACTACGCGTAAGCTTTTTTTACGATATACAATAAAACTGTATTTCGATAAAACTTCCCTTAAATCCTGGACACCATTGGCATGAATAGAAATCGCGAGTCCTAAACAAACCTAAGCAAAAACCGAAACTCAAGTTGTGTTAATTTTATCATGATGTAGTGGATTTTTAACTTAATAGATCATATTAATAAAACGCGAGTTATTTACATTGTCAATTTATTATTTATTCAATTCACTCAATGTTAATGGTGAAAATAGCAAACAGCACAGTAGCGAAAATAAAAAATCCCGTAACATGCTCATTTGGTTAGGATATTATTCAGTTTTTAAAAGTTCATACGACAGTTTTCTCCAACATAGCTATGTTTTTGAATGATCTTTTTTCTAATGTCCACTACATATCCTCTGTAACACAACTGTGCTTTGTATATTATTTTTCATAAAGTGCGGATTGTTTTTAAACTAAATGCTCCTACGGCTGTTATTGATTTCCTTTTTACCAGAAAAAAATAATATAGTCACTGAGTCTACAATGTATATTATGGTTTTTATGTTTAAAACCAGTACCAGGATACTACGGATTATTTAATTTAGGGCGATAGAACCCAGCGGACTTGGAGCTGGAATTTGGAGCCAAAAATAAGGAACTTGGTGCCGTAAGATGGGAACTTGGAACCAAAATAAAAATCGCTAAAACGTTTACCTAAGCCTAAGCTAAGCCTAAATCTAAGCCTAAACGAATTTTTTCTTATAGGCTCCAAGTTCCTATTGCTCGTGGTTCCAAGTTCGTGATAATTTCCGATGGCTTTAAATTTTTTGCTTGTGGCTCCAAAAACCCTGTACCGATTATTCATATTGAATTGAACAAAAAATAAATGAATTAAAAAACATAAAATTAATTATTTTAAAAATATGAAATGAATTTAAAAAATAAATTTACAGCCGACGGCCGTCCCAAGGTAGTTTTCTACGCATTCTTTCGAACGCTCAAGGACATCCTTCTCCAGGACTCGGACGATAGAATTGTGAGCCCTGTGGTGGCCCTGTCGGTGCGCAACGGAAACAAAAAGGAAATTCGAAACCTTCGCGATCCCATGGTGTTGGCGTTCCC
Organism: Microlaimidae sp. YZB2_3; assembly: GCA_030248175.1. NCBI lineage: Eukaryota > Metazoa > Nematoda > Chromadorea > Desmodorida > Microlaimidae > Microlaimidae sp. YZB2_3. The sequence goes on along the minus strand of JASAMX010003518.1, from coordinate 88,602 downwards.
AATTCAAAGAAATGTTAACTATTCCGGTCCCACTTGCGTCTGGTGGGATGAGAGCAGGTTGAAATTTATTTCTATTCATTTTTACAATAAATTTTTATTTCACTTAATAGCAAAAACAAAAGTTTTAGCGCAAAAAGAAAGGAAATTGTTGGAAAAACCCAGAAAAAATATTTACACCTATAAGCTAAAAAATAAATAATAAAAAAACAAAAATAGACAGAAGGCCTAATTAATTAGAAAGAGTATAATAATATATAACCAAAAACAAAAGTTACACGTTTCTGCGCTTCTCTGGACGTGTAATGGACAAATAAGTAAAATATTTGCGCGTCTTCAGCAGAGGCTATTCTACTTATTTTACAACTAGAAACAAGCTGAAATTATTTATAAAACAATTTTAGCAAAATGCTCAAAAAATTTTAAGTGAAGAATGAAAAGCATAATATGCATAAAAGATTGAAATTAATTTTGGCAGCAAGGTTCTAGCACGTGCAACGGACAAAAATAGACAAATAAGTTAACAAAAAATATAATAATAAAGCTAACTTTTTAAAAAAATAATAAATATATAAAAATATTTATAAAAAAGTATATAAGAAATATATGTTTATATTTAAAAATCCGTAATATTTATTGTATAGTTTAAAATTCATAATATTAGGATTTTTATTTTTAAAAATTACGAAATTATAATCGAAACGTCGGAATAAAGATTTTGTTAGCTGCCTAGCTTACAATTGATTCATTGGGGTTTAATCTCGTTAATATACTTATTTATAATATATCTCAATTTTTGTCTTTTCAATTTAAAAAAGTCACTTTGTGCTTTACTTGCGTCTGGTGTAATGAGAGCACTTGTTTTAGTTTATTTTCACCATTAATTTTAATATTTATTTAAGTTAAATAAATCTATTTGATTTTACCATCAATTTTCTAATTTGCTGTAAAGTTAAACATTTAGAATATTAAGCTTATTTTGTGACATTGAGAGAAATTTTGAATAATAACGAGAAACCAATCAACGTAAAAAATTTATCTTAGAATATTTTTTTGCATTTTGTTATTAATTTTGTTTTTATAGAAGTTCATAAACTATAAAACTCGCTTTTGAATTCTAAAAATAAAAAGAGCAATTTATAATTGTTAAAATTATGAAGACTGTAAATTTATAAGATTTATTAAAATTAATAATTGTATTGACTAAAATTTTATTTTAAAGTCTTTTATATTATAGAAGTTTGTGGTCACGCACTGGCTGTAAGTTAAAGGACCAAAATGACAGCCACATATTTTGTCACTGCACCCATTTGAGCATTTACGCCGTTATGATGACAACTGATATGAACCGGGTGAGTAAAAATTCGATTCATAAAAATAATTTGTAATATAAAGGATAATTTTGGTTGATAGCTATGTTTAAAAAATATAAAATACAAGAAAAGTCTTGTTTTAGTTTCTTTTGGTGTCCGATTCTCTTCTCAAGTATGTAATGCCGGCTTCTGTGTCTATATCAGTGGTTATGTTGGTTGCGTCCTTTTTCTTCATTTGTCTGAAACGCCAAAGCGATGGGGTCCAAACTCGTCGAACCATTCACCAGTGTTTCGTCATGGCTTTCTGTTTCAACATCATGACTTTTGTTTTCGTTATCCGATCTCGATATGATGAGGTGAGCTAAAATCGTCACTGTTTTTTTAAAAATAATTTGAACTCTCTTTAACTTGTTGCAGATTTGTAAGCGGGATTTTTACAGAGAATGCGATATTTTAGCATTTGATTTTAGTATTTGTATTTTATTATTCAACAAATATTATTATGGTTTGTGATCTTCCACGGAGTTCCGAGCTACAGAGTTTTGTAATAAAAATGCCGTTTTACAAGCTTTAGAAATTTTTACGAGGCATATTAGTACAAACGTATTCACTAATTATACGCAAGTATTTTTTATTAAAAAAAAACAATAAACTAATATATCCACATATTTGCTTTAAAAGTTGGTTTTGAAGCAAATTCTCCATTAATATATGCTTAAAACCATTCCTTAAATATCCTCACAAATTATACGCAAGTATTTAAAAAAAGCAATAAACAATATATCCACATTATTTGCTTTAAAAGTTGGTTTTGAAGCAAATTCTCTATTAATATATGCTTAAAACCATTCCTTAAATAATAAAATCCAGTATGCAGTTAAAATTACAATGGAATGCTTTTAAATAGAGTGATTATTCCACCATTTTTCTGGATGAAGATTATTCTGTAGAAAAATTTTCACGGTGCTAAAAAATAAATTTTTTTACGACTGTACATCCACCTTTGACTTCGCGCTCAAACTTTCATACGAATCCAACGTCATCATACTCAGTCATAAAAATCATGTTATGATATCAAAGACATATTTTCCATATATTCATAGATATTCTTAAGTGTTAAAATACTCAAAAATCTAGCCACAAAGAATTTAAAATTTTAATTATTGTCCTAAAATAACGCTCAGCAAAAACTGAAGGTTGTTTTTAGTCTGTATTGTGCAAGGAAGTCTAATTTGCAGACCTGTTTATCTCCATTTCCATGTAACAAACTGAACAATATACCAATTGAATATTGATAATTTAATTTATGATCCTTTATAAATTGAGACTAAATAAATAATGAGAAAAAGAAGGCGATAAATGCGTGTTAATTGCAGATAGCTTGCCCAATCACCGGTGCCGGATTGCACTTCGGGGTCGTGTCGACTTTCGCCTGGATGTTCGTGGATGTGCTTCACCTTTACCGCACGGTCACAGACCTCTCGGACAATGGATATACATCCTACTGGCCGTACAACGTTATCGGATGGTTGATTCCAATGTTGATAGCCGTTATCACAGCTTTAGTGGGCGGAAGGGATATCGATCACTCCAACTTGTAAGCATTTTTCCAGCCTGTAAGCATGGATAAAACTCTAAAATATTGTGTATTTAATACATTATTTTAATACTTTAAATAAAACGTTGGCTTAAGTAGAATTAGCAAAAAAATCGCTGTTGGGACTTGCATATGTATTGTTTAGTATATTTAGGCGAATATTTCAAATAGCATAAAGCACCATTTGTATATAAAATATAAAAGGAAAACAAGCCAAGGAAAGATTTACGTCAATCTATTTGTGAATTTAAAAATACAAATCTTTTAAAAAAAACCACAGTGGTGTGGTAAATATTAGTTCTAATAGAATTAAAATTTATCAATAAAAATGTTTTAGTTGTTGGTTTTCTTTATTTGACCCATACGTTTGGACGATGGTTGTACCTCTGGGAATTTTCGTTTTGGTAAGCATTTTTTATATTATAAATTTAATTTGGTAATTGAGTTAATATTATAATAAACACTAACTTTTATTAGTAAATTATTATTATATACCTTACATAAAGCGTACGGAAAAGAGTTAGAGAATTTTTTTCGTTTAACAAACAACTAAAAATAAATAAATATTTAATTAATAATTATTATAAGAAACAATGAAAATTTTGATATTATTAAACATATATAAGATTTAATGAAATTAAAAAAGTTAACTTTTCATTAAATTTACAAATTTATTTATATTTACGGATTTTTGATATTATAATTTATAACTTTAATAATCCAAATATTTATATTTTAGCTAAGCCTATATGTCAATGGTGTTTGTGCTGTAATTGCGCACAGTAAAGAATGGAACGCGGTCTTTATGAAATCAAAGTATTTTTTTGTATTTTAAAATATAATAAGTTGTTAATGTATTGTAAATAATAATTATTAATAAATTTCTATCGTCAATAGTATTATGGGGGCTCCACATAATTTTACCAGCATAAAAATTTCTCCAATATTTGCCTTTCTTACAAATGACCTTTGGATAATTTGACATTCGGACAATTTGGGAGAAATTCGGGAGGAGGTTTTTAAATTAAAAGAAAGCTACACAGCTACCTAAAAATCTCTGTGTTGTACTGAAGTCATGTTTTGACGCTCTGGACAACCAAAAACTAATTAATTTTTAATAATTAACCTTTTTTATTAATCCTTTTCGTCAGTCGTGAGTAACAGTGCAGCTTGAATTAATTTATATTATCATTATTTTAGAGTTCTGGTTTCCAAACTTTGTATTATTCAGTAAAATATCCATTCTATTTCAGTTTCCGTGGCACATTGATTTGGTGTTTCTCCATTCAAATGGGAGCCGTCACCTTTGCCACAGTCCAGTTTCTTTCCGTAAATGTGCAAAGTGTCTGGGTTCACTACGTTTACTGTTTAGTTTTGGTGCTATATTCAGCCGCCATATTGGTTTGGTTGACACTCTGGGACCAAAAAGTATTTGTTAATTATATTTAACTAATATGTTATTTTTATTGATTTGGAATAACTAACTAACAAAAATAGCAATAAAAAATATAGCAAAAACCACATAACTGGTAACGGTGAACCCATGAAATCGATTTAGGGCCGTTGAGACCTAAGGAACTTGGAGCCTACAAATTTTAAAGCCAATTAGAACACTCCAGCAGTTGAAGCTATCGCGTGTATCCTAAGCAAGTCTTAGCAAAAACCTTAAAATCAAGCTAAGAACTATCTAAAATAAAAAAAAACTTTAACTTTAAAAAGCTCGAAAATTACTCGGCTCAAAGTTCTTTAGACTCTATCAACCGCGTACCATGAAATAATTTTATAACCAATCAGAATAATAGGAAAAAGATGGTTACAGCATATATTATGTACTTAGATGCAACTTTAATGCCCAAATTGAACAACCAAATACACTTGTGTTTTAAAAGTTCCAATTTTAATGCTCGAATTATGGATGCGTTTCTGAAGTGTGAAAATTAAATGAGGCGTGTAAGGCCCCGTCTTTAAAGCGCCCCAGTTAGGTTACGCACCAATTTGGACCATATTTATCAAATAGACGTAAACCACTTAGAACATGCGCTAAAGGACTATCTAAGTCCGTCGAGGCAGTATATGTAGCTCCATGATTTTTACTTAAAATATTATATCAATAAACATAAAATATAGGCTTAAAAACCTCTATGTAAGACTATATTAAAAACTATTATTTAGGCTGCTTCATACGAGCTCAAAACAGCTGTGAATCTTTGGTTAAACGAAGATCCGGCCAAACAAATCTCAATGGTAATAAATTGAATTAATATAAATTAAAGTAAATCGATAAAAATAATTTTTAATAATAATTTATAAAATAATCTCAATAGTAAAAGTGCAATTTTTTTAAAAACTTTTTGAGATTCCGTCTTTACTATAAATGACTTATTTTCGGAAATAAATCCTGAAATTTTACTGAAATTTTATTTTACTGATTTACAGATTAATGCTTATCAACGTCAACAAATATGACCGGTTTCATGGAAATTTTAAATGCTTAAACTTATAAACTACGCCCGTAATAACTTAAATTAAGTCAAACTACAAAATTTTTTGTTAAAAATATGCTGCACTCGTGAATTTTTTCTTTGTATTACCTTGAAATGCAGGTGCACACTTTTGTTACACTTGTCTCATATTAAAATTTATAAAAAAAACTTATTATTATAAAATGGGTATAGATTCATTATTTGTGTTGCCTCTCTTCAACTACAAAATTAAGTTCGTAAACTTAACCACTAAAGTATGAAAATCTCTACCAACCAACGTTGAGTTCGGTATATAAGTTTTTATCTTTTTACTAAAAATAATTTTTATGAAAAAGTTAATGCGATCGATTAAAAAATCCAAAAAAATCACATATAATGGTGAAAAAGTGCACAAAACGCCCACGATATTCTTTCATGCTCACCGCGATAGAAACGGTTGGAAGGGCGGAACGAGTGCACTGATTGGCTGTCGGAAAATTATTGGCGCAAATTGTATACATTTGCCCAAAACGGCTGCCGAAATAAACAAGGGCTCATACGCTCCGGATTGTATACAAAAAGCATACTGTAGTATATAGTTTTCCATACTATAATAGTATACAAAAAAACGCGAATTCGTTGTTTTAGAAAAGAAACTCCAACGGTCTTGTCCAGCAGGGAAATACGTACGAGCGCGCAGAGCCCAGGGCGGACTCCCCTCTTCTGCCCGACGATTTGGCCCCGCGCCCTGATGATGACGTCTTGCATTCTCTTCTGCAGCACTCCAACCTCTCAAACTATTCAAGTAAATACTCAACTACTTATGTTCGATCTTGTCGGTTTATTTAAGAGGTTTTTTAATCTTTTTTCTTATGTGGTTTTATTAATTTTTCTGTGCTTAGATGGTTTTTACCCTTTGTGTATATTCATGCGGTTTTTTAATTTTTTCGTTGTTTTTAGCTGGTTTTTTTTTAAATTTTTTATGTGGTTTATATATTTTTTTCCCACTCAAATGGTTTTTTGAACCTTTTATTCTTCTCAGGCGGTGTTTTTAACTTTTTGCGTTTCTTATGTGGAGTTTTAAACCTTTCTTTTTTCTCTGGTGGTTGTTTTAACTTTTTTCTACTCTAAGGGCTGGTTCATACTTATGACAAAACGTCCTTTACACAAAGTCCAAAGAACTTTTGTCCTTTGGACTTTGTCCAAAGGACAAAATCCAAAGGGAAAAGTCCAAAGGGAAAAGTCCAAAGGACAAAATCTAAAGGACAACGTATTCATACTTTTGTCCTTTGGACTTTTCCCTTTGGATTTTGTCCTTTGGACTTTGTCCAAAGGACAAATTCTAAGTAGCGTTCATACTTCGTCCAAAGGCAAAAGTCCAAAGGACGTTTTGGCTTGTCCAAAGGACGTTTTAGCTTTTATAAATTTGTCCTTTGGACTTTGTCCAAAGGACGTTTTGTCATAAGTATGAACCAGCCCTAATTAACCCTTACTTTCTTCTCAAGCAGTTCTTGAGTAGTTTTTTTGAGTTTTTCAAATCAATAATATCGAGAAAACAATGCCTGGAAGTTTAAGCTACGTCGTCTTCTTAACTCTTCGCCTATTTAGATCTTTAGTGAAAACAGGAAAAAATTGTTAATTTTTTGGAAAATATATCTAATTGAAATTGAAATTGAAAAACTTTTAATATTAACTTTTAAACTCATATAAATCGTAATTTAATAATTTCCCCTACTGGCTGCATTTATTTATATACTTGTCTGATTTTCAAGAAAATTTAAACCATAATGCTTTGGCCACCTTAACTTTTTTCAACTAATTTTCATCAAAGCCGTGAACTGGTAGCAGATTTCATTCATTTATGATAATTTTCTTTAACGTTACTTTAAGATTTTATTTATTATTATTATCTCGGTAAATAAAAGTGAAATATATTATTTATGGAAAATTATTATTTATATAAGATTTATGAGATCTTTGTTAAAAAACGCCTTTAGATTTACACAATCAAAAAGGAAAATCCAACGAGAAATAAATTGAAAATACAAATTAAAATAAAAATTAATTACAGGAGATGTTGTTAATCAGCACATGAGCAAGACTCTCCCAATGAGCCCCAAAAAACTGTCCCACCAAAAGATCCCCGGGTACAAAGGTACCAGTCGGGATGATCTGAACGACAGCTGCCGGCATTTTCTTTGTGATGCCTCGCCTTCGGATTTCGACTGCGATACCCGTAAGTTTAATTGAATGAAAGATTTTAGCCGGTGGGACTCGAAGTTTTACAATAAATAACAATACAGTGGATAAAACTTTTATTCCAATCATGTTTATAGCAACGTTTCGGCGACACCAAGTCACCATCCTCAGGCACTTCTATAATACATCGCCAAAACATTGATGTAAAAATAATGGAATAAAAGTTTTATTGATCTTATTGTGATTTATCGTAAGTTTATTTTAAATAAGGAACTTAGAACCAAGGAAATTTGGAACTAAAAATGTGGAAAAGTGGAGTCAAAAAGTTTCAAATCGTTAAAACCTATACCAATAGCTGCTTCATGATAACTTCTATCGCAGATTCAGGTGAAACCTTTGTCTCACGGTGGTGGTATTTTCGTATGACCAATGTCGTACGCAAACCTTACAGCGGTAAGCTCTACGTAGACCTAGGTCGTATATAGGTCATAGCTAATTTTTTGTGTGAGAATAGTGCCCAGTGAGCCACCAAATTGAAACGGTTAAAGCTGTACGGTTGCAATATTCAAATTTTTGTATCATGAAATATCTTACGTAATACACTGTTTCCGTGAATGAGATCCGCATATTGCTACCGTACAACTTTAACCATTCTAATTTGCTCACTCACTGGGCACTAATAACGCAAAAATTTATGTGTGACCTAAGTACGACCTAAGTCATACGAGAAATTCACGTTTATAATCGAGAAAAAGCAATCACAGGAACGGGTTAGTATAGACTGTAATTCAATTGAGGCCCCAATTAAAAAATCTAAAATGATACTTTACAACTTTACATGTACATGAAACAGATTAATCTTTATTATATTACTAAAACAAATACATTAAAAATTACACGAGAAAGAATGTTTTTAATTAGAAATACAAAATGGTATTGCGAAACAATTTTTTTGATTTTAGAATATATTTTTCAGATATCTTGAAATATATCTTGAAACTTTGAATAATTAATTAGAAATACAAAATACTATTGCGAAACAATTTTTTTGATTTTGAAATATATTTTTTAAATATCTTGAAATATATCTTGAAACTTTGAATGGAATGGTTATACTCCCTCTTCAAACAAAAGCTGCGTTCCTACCCGCCAATATTGAGCTCCGGAGTTCTGGCCATTTAAAATGGATGGACCTCCAGAACTCCGCCTTAAAATGAGCGATCGCAAGCTTATTTAAGCTTAAAATATATTTTAAAATATTGTATTGGCATATTATGGCTATTTTTATTGTTTTTAATAAGTTTTGGAAAAAAAATTATATTACGAAAATTTTTTGACTAAATAATCCATGGCATTGTTTTTTGATTATTTATGAAATTAGTAAAATATAGGGTGAAATTCTGGAGCTTAGGGGGTTGCTCCAAAGCCCCGAAAAACGGAGCTTCGCTCGCTCTGAAGCTTGGAGCTCCGGCACTCATCACTATTCCAGAGTAAATAGGTTATTAAATAGTTTTTTTAACTTAGTAGGTAATATGCGTTGAAACAGTAACGCAGCTGAAAAAAACGTTGTTTTTTATAATTGATTATTGGTTTATTCATAGATTCATCTATTTTTATAGGCGAATGAAATATTAGTTGATTAATTGATAGATTTTTATTTCTTTATTTATTGATTTTTAAAAGCCAGTCGATTATTAATTTATTAATTTTTAGAGGTGACCAAGCCTGATCTGATCCCAAGTTGGGAGGAGCGGTTGAACTCCATGGATCGGAAGCACTACATGTCCGCTGCCACTTACCGTAGTTTTTCCTCGGCCTACCGCAGCCCGACCTACATGTCCTACGCGGCCCACAGTCCGTCCAACCCGTCCATCCTGTCCCCCGCTCAGAAGATTCTCTACGGGGGCATGGGGAATTCGTCCGTCGGGGCGAACAAAGATCCTCAGCCCGGCGGGACCCAGGCGTCCAAACTCCCGGAACTAAGCACTTTCACCCCGCCCAGGTCTCCGAGATCTGGCGGGACCTACGGGCCCCACAGTCCGCCGCAGACTTCCTCCAGCGGCGGGAGATCTACGGCTTCCTACGGGGCAGAAGATCTCCATGATTTTCACCGCCTATCGACTGAAACAGCTTTTTAAACTTTCTACTTAAAGCGTCTCGACGGGAATCGCGCGATTAATTTGCATAATACAACATGTGAAGGTCCATTAGCAGCTTTTTGGGCTACAAAATATGGATCTCCGCGGTTTTCACTGCTTTTCAATGGGAGCTGTATTCTGTGGATTTAAAGAGAGTGGGGATATACGCTTTTACGAGATCGAAGATCTCTAGGAAATTCACGCCTTCTTGACGGGAGCTATTTTGGATTTGGATACGCGCCATATCAGCTTTTATATTAAATTTTGTGTGTTTTTTGTGATACAATACATAAAATAACATAAAAAGGAAAAATACATGATTTGATATATTGCTCCGAATAATTACTTTCCTATGGTGGGTGGGAATGCTGCAAAAGATGAGTTTGGGAAATGTGGAAATTAATGTGTTTTAGAGCTAGGATTCAGAATATGACCACTAAATAATAATAAAATAGGGAGTCGCGCCCATTAAAACATTCGAGTTATAATTGGAACATTCAAGTGTCCTAACCAGGGCACGACCTAGCTAAGGAAGTAAATGTGTCTGAGCGATATATGTAGACCCATATTATTCAGTTTATGTTATGTACTTTTAGTCAAATTCGAAAAAAACTAAACAATTTTTAAAAATGGCTGTGTAAATAATTTAATTTAATTTAATAGTATACTTTTTTAGTTTCTAACGTCACAAAATTAAACAAAAAACGGTCAGTCCAAAAACAATTTAAAAGAAATTTTTTATTTAGTTATAATTGCTGCTTGTAAAATGACTTATATGTCCACGTTTGCTGGTTGTGAATTTTTGTGTTTTGATTACGATTTTCTATATTAAATCGCTACGCGAAATTATTTCTGTATGGCTCTATAATTATAATTTATATGTTTTCATATATGTTTTTATATAATGAATGTGTACAGAATAATCGAATTGCTCGACAATTGTATAGCGAGCATAAAAGTATACGACATAATACATGTTACATTATACTAACTAAAGCACTATATTGTCTGAACATTTTTTTAGAACCCAAATCATCTGGTCAATTGATTTGGCAAATAACCAAAGATAACACAACCGTTGCATATGAAAAATAATGTAGATTTATTACGGTAGCTTCCACAAAGTGTAGTAGGTAGTATGTTTGTACTTTTATCTTTATTTCACAATAGTAGTTCAACCCGAATTGAAATTATATAACAAATGTATGTGCAAGTTTTTAGTGGTTTTTAAAACAAGAAACTATAAAACTCAACAATAAATATATTAATTTTTATCTTTCAACGTACGGTTCTCTAAAATTGATGGAGAATCAATCTAAATTATACACCAAAGTGAAAAACCCTACCCAGTTTTTTTTCACAAAAATGTAGTTTGTATACCTTCAATCCAAGTTTCTTTAGTTAAGAAAACTAAGATTGACTAAATAATTTTGAACAATTTAGAAATTTATTTAATGTAATATGAATTGAAATTGGGCAAAAAATTGTAAAATAACAATCCAAACTACGAATTTTTTTGAATTCTTAATTGAATTTATATTATTATATTTAGCTTATAATTTTAATTTAGCTTTCTAATAAAGTTCACAAACCGTTTTTTTATTTTGATTTTAATTTAAGTAAAATTACTTTTATAATAGATAAACACTTTTAAAAATTTATAACAGGCCCTATTTTTAAAATTATGACATTTCTGTTTATTGTAATTCAAAATTTCGTTTTCTATATAAGCATTCTATGCGTTTAATGAATAATTTTGTGAGTATACTAATGAATGAAAATTGTGCATTGAACAAAATGCTGTCAGTATTAATGTGTATATAAATCTAGTCCAGAAGAGTGAATAAAGATTATAAAATATAAATAAATTAATATTCATTTTTTGTTCGGTACGTATAAACGTAAATTGTAAAATAAACGTATATTGTAAATAAAAATTTTAAAATAATCTCAGGTTTAAACAGAATTTTTAGAGATTTAAAAAAAATATTAAAAACAATTTTCAAATGGAAATTTTGGAACTATGTGTCCAATTAACATATTACATAATATTATAGAGCTTTTAATTTAATCGCTAAAAATAACTACAGGCAAATAAAATCTAGCTGACCGCGATATTTGCAGTATTGAATCGACTATTTAACAACAAAAGCATTCAAAATTTTTCACTGAAGTGGATTAATAACAAAGATTAAAAACTGTATTTTACTAATTATTTATTAAATTACTTAAATTGTAACCTAAAATTTTTAAGGGCTAAAGTTGGTTAATTTTTGAATATTTTGTGAAAAGGCGGAATTAAAAAAAATTCTGCGTTCTTATTCGTTTAAAAAAAAACGTCATTACCGCACAATTTTAATTGGTCCCCCCCCCTCATGTCTGCATTCTAATTTTCAGCGTCAGTCAGATATAATTCAACCATACGTACATATAAAAACATTTTTCATAAAAATATCTCCGATTTCAAAGGTTTAACAAATATGACAGTTGAAAAAGACGGATTGTTAAACAATTTTTTGTATTATGGATTTCTATGGCGACAACTCGTTAATTTAAGAGAGCCTCAATTTATTTTTTCTTTGTTTTTTAGTTCCAGTGACCTTGGTTGTTTGCTTTGCTCTCGGAGGTCATTTCCAGGAAAATATTCAAATACAAAAATCAAGCTTGGTAAGAAAACCCAATATTTGCCAAAAAGTTTTCCACACATTCTGCCAAACAGACACTCCTAAATTTTAAACAAAAAAGATCTGAGTCTTAAAAAGTGGTATGACATTAACAGCGTTGTATAGATGTACTTAATAGAGTTGTAAACGGGCAGGACAGGTGCTACAATTTTTTTATATTTTTCACAGGTTAAATTTTACAATTTTTTTTATATGTTTCACAGATTAAATTTTTATTTATTTCACACCACACCGAGGGTCATAATATGTTAACCGCTTGGCAGGGTGAGTCCAAAAAAATTAACGTGTCAAGCGGCCCAAATACCGGCCCGCGTAACTATTGTGCGATTTTACTCTTGCTATTGTGATGTTCCCCGGAGTTCCGATCTCCGGAGCTCTGAACTACGGAGCGAAGCTTTGCTTTTCGGAGCTACGGAGCCACCCCCGGAGCTCCACCCTATTAAGACTAATGCCATAGATTTTTTTGTCAAAATTTTTCGTAAAATAAATTTCTTTAAAAATTTATTAAAAACAACAATAAAAAATAGTTCTAAACATGCGGATAAAACAGCTTAAAGCATATTTCGAACTTAAATAAATTTAAAGTCGCTCACTTAAAGGGTAGAGCTCCGGAATTCCTTTCGGTTTTAATGACCGGAGCTCCGGAGCATAAGATTGGAGGGTAGGAACATCACAATAGCAAGAGTAAAATCGCACAATAGTTACGCGGGCCGGTATTTGGGCCGCTTGACACGTTAAGTTTTTGGACTCACCCTGCCAAGCGGTTAACATATTATGACCCTCGGTGTGGTGTGAAATAAATAAAAATTTAATCTGTGAAACATATAAAAAAAATTGTAAAATTTAACCTGTGAAAAATATAAAAAAATTGTAGCACCTGTCCTGCCCGTTTACAACTCTATTAAGTACATCTATACAACGCTGTTAATGTCATACCACTTTTTAAGACTCAGATCTTTTTTGTTTGAAATTTAGGAGTGTCTGTTTGGCAGAATGTTTGGGAAAACTTTTTGGCAAATATTGGGTTTCTTTACCAAGCTTGATTTTTGTATTTGAATATTTTCCTGGAAATGACCTCCGAGAGCAAAGCAAACAACCAAGGTCACTGGACTTTTCTTTCTTTTTTTTATTCCTGAAGTGACTTGAGAAAACCGACTCGGTTGGCTTTAATTTGCTTCGTTTTTCATTTAAATCTAAAGAATAGCTCGTAGCTTTTGGTCACGAATATATGTTAAACCAGGTAACGTTTTAAATGTTAGAATTTGAAGCAATAAGTTTTTTTACTCGGTATAAGAAGTATAATTATAACAGATCATACTCTATACACAAAAGATTCCTTTTAAGGACCACCCGTAGACAGTGAACAGCTGTAGAAAAAGAATAAAAACACCTGTTGGTTTTTTTTGTTAGATCCGTTGAATTTTCATTTAAAGAAAATTATTTTCTGAATTTTAAGCAAATAAACATACCCCACGTTTACGAAAATCTAGGCGGTTATTGCGTGGTTTAATTAGTTTATAAAGCAAAAATAATCAATAAGTAGGGTAACTGACTTAATTTCGGCCACCTTTTTTTATTTTTTTGAATAAGTTTTTTCTGGCTTTTTCAATCAAGCCAAAATTTGGCCTAAAAATCAAACAATACCTATATTTGTTATTCCAGTGCAAAATTTGAATATTTCTGTTACACTTATAAATCAGTGAAGGTTTAAACTTTTTTTTTAAAGTGGCCGAAATTAAGGCGCGTGCCATTTATTTCGGCCACCTACAAAAAACTGGCCATAACTATTGCTTAAACGAACAATAGAACTTCTAAAGGTTGCAAATTTACCCTTAGCTATTGTTCTTGGTACATATAACTTAATTTTTCCCGTTTGCGAACTTTAATAGTTATTAGCAAGACTTTTAATAATTATGTCAAAACCTTAAAAAACAAGTTGTATTTTTTGTTCAGTTTTTATTTTTGGCTTAAAAAACGTCAAAACAAAGTCAAACGAGCAAAAAAAACTTTATAAATACGGTAGTACAATGATTTTTCAAAACAGCAAAAAACGGCAGGTTTTTTCACCTAAATTTTAAGGTGGCCGAAATTAACGGAATCTTAAAATGCGCAGTTAGTTAAAACGCATTGCAAAATAATTTTGAAGAAAATATCAAAACATGAAAATTAACAATTTTGAGCCTTAAATAGAAGATATTTTAAGGTTATATATGGCTTCGTTCTAAATTTGATGCAGTTTAAACACAAAGCAAAAATTAGCAAAATCACAAAAAATTCACTTTTTGTATGAAAATGTTGATAATGTAGAATAATAAAAATAAAAAACTTTTGCAAAAACACTTTATTCAACATTAGTCCAGTTACTTTTGTGCTAGTTCTTTTGTGTTTTAAAAATAAGCCACTTTTCTAACACCCTAAATTGGTGGCCGAAATTAAGGCGTGGCCGAAATTAAGTCAGTTACCCTATAGCAGAAGTTGTTAAACCTTGTAAACAGTCTAACTGTTGTGTGTGTGTGTGTGTCTTAATATTTAACTCACACCTGCTTTCTAAATAGCCCGTTAAAGACTAAGGATCGATGGAGCCTAGAAAACTTGGATCTGGAACTTAGAGCCAAAAATAAGAAAATTAGAGCTGTAAGTAGGAAAGTTTGGAGCCGCAAGTTGAGAACTTGGAGCCAAAAATCAAAATCGCTAAAACCTAAGTCTAAGTATTATCTAAGTCTAAGCTAAATAAACTAAAGGTAAACCCGACGTGGCTGCAACAGTTGTTCGTTATATTAAAAATGCCCCTTATTAAGTAACCACTCAAATCACGAGAATCTGACGTCACTTTATCAAACAAATATTCTGTATTAAATCGAATCTAATTGGCTGATAAAGTGACGCAAGATTCCTGCGATTTGAATGGTTACTTCATGGGGGCATTTTTTAATCCAACGAACAACTGTTGCAGCCACGTTGGGTTTACCTTTAGACAAAACTAAATCAGCAAAATAAGCTTAGCTTAGAAATAAGTCTGTATTATCTAACTCAAAGCTAAACCTAACCTAACTAAACAAAAGCTTATTTTTTATTAAGAGCTCCAAGTTTCCAAAAATTTGAGACGGCGCTCTAATTTCTCTACTTATGACTCTTAGGGGTGGTTCATACTTATGACAAAACGTCCTTTGGACAAAGTCCAAAGGACAATTTTATAAAAGCCAAAACGTCCTTTGGACAAGCCAAAACGTCCTTTGGACTTTTGCTTTTGGACGAAGTATGAACGCTACTTAGAATTTGTCCTTTGGACAAAGTCCAAAGGACAAAATCCAAAGGGAAAAGTCCAAAGGACAAAAGTATGAATACGTTGTCCTTCGGATTTTGTTCTTTGGACTTTCCTTTGGATTTTTTCTTTGGACTTTTCCCTTTGGACTTTTCCCTTTGGATTTTGTCCTTTGGACAAAGTCCTAAGGACAATTTTATAAAAGCCAAAACGTCCTTTGGACAAGCCAAAACGTCCTTTGGACTTTTGCCTTTGGACGAAGTATGAACGCTACTTAGAATTTGTCCTTTGGACGAAGTATGAACTCTACTTAGAATTTGTCCTTTGGACAAAGTCCAAAGTACAAAATTTAAAGGGAAAAGTCCAAAGGACAAAAGTATGAATACGTTGTCCTTTGGATTTTGTTCTTTGGACTTTTCCTTTGGACTTTTCCCTTTGGACTTTGTTCCCTTTGGACTTTTCCCTTTGGATTTTGTCCTTTGGACAAAGTCCTAAGGACAAAAGTCCTTTGGACTTTGTCTAAAGGACGTTTTGTCATAAGTATGAACCAGCCCTAAAGACCCCGTACCTTGAGGAAAATGGAGCTCAAGCTAATTAGATATCTCGGTCACAGTGTTAATATAGCTTTTAAGACATAGTAGAATATAGGGCTGAAAGTCTATGACCGAACCAGATAAGCTATAAGAAGTAAAAGATTTATGTGTTTCATTCAGCCAACATATACACGGAATTCCAACGCATTGACCCTTGAAATAGTATTCAATGCATAAAAAATCTTCAATTTCAAAAAAATTGTTGTGTTGAACAGCTTTAATCATTAATCGTGTACGTGCAGCAATTTTTTTTGTCAGAAGTACAATTGTAAGTTTCACAAATCAAATTGCCTGTACTGTACAATTAATATTTGTTAGCAATAACGGAGTGTGATTGCTATGTAAATATATAATTTTCATTTTTTTGTAAAAACAGGTTTTTTAGTAAATTTTGTTTTTATCGTTTTATAAATGGTAATCGTGTAGAGAATAGCCCTTTTTATCAGCAAAATAAAAAATAAAACCCAGGTACAGTTTGTGTTTGACTGCACCTCTTAAAGGCGTGTCTGTCATATTCAAGAAAATCTTTTATTGTTTAAATAAAAGAAAAAATAAATAAATATATTCATGAATTTTAATTTTTTTCGCGGAAAAGTTATGTGTCAGAAAAGAAAATTCCCACATAAATCTTTTTTACAGTTTTAATGACCTCAACTTAAATCGGAAATTAATGAATCACCCTTTATCCTGCCAAAGAAATTTTAGATGACCTTAATCTTCATACCTTGTGTTCATCGTCATCTTAATACGTCTAAAAAGTATAAAAATGATGTTGTTTTTAGAAAATTTATTCTAGTAAACAAAAAAATGTTTTATGAAATTATTTGGCATTCTTAGTTTTATGACTCAACGTGATCAAAAGGTAATTTTATCTGAAAAAACTATACTGTATGGATTTTTATATTTAATTTTTAAGCACATAAATCCCTTTTGCTTAAAATGCTTTAACCTTATCCAACAAATGTTAAATAGTTTTTAACGATTAAAATGCAAATATCTTTCCGAAAATCCCTGGATTCACTTTTTTATGACTTTAAGAAGGTTCAAAATCGCCCGTTAATATTAGATCATCGACCCCTAGAAGCCACTCTTCACCTTTTTTATTAAACCACTCAAGGGTGTTTATTCTGGAAAAAAGGCATGAAATTCCTGGAAAACTTCTTCTCACGCGTCAAAAGATACCTGCCAGTCTATCGGGTGGTCAATCGCAAATTCATGTTTGACCTGAATTGAAATAACCTCATTAGACAATAATAATAAGGCCCTCAACCATTTTTAAAAAAACAAATTGGAATATAAGGGCCTAGGTTGTGTATTTCCCCACTCTTAAACCACCATGAACCTAATTTTTCGTGATAATTTATTCGTTTTAATCAAAAGTTTTGGCGCGTTCGAATCGCGATCTGACTGGGTATTTTGCGGCAAAAAAGTCTATGACCTTGATGTCGAGTTATTTGAGCAGAGGAGCAATTTTCGGGCTGAGGGTTTTTGTACCTCCAGGCGACTCATCATTCCATTACAAAGAGACGCAACGGGACAAGAAAATATCGCAAGTTTCTTGTTTACTCTCAAACGGGTCTTTGCGTTCACTTTTTACGATATTAAAAAACAGTCACCGCCGCTTAAATACAAAAATTTTTTTGAGGTTTCACGCAGGCCGAAAATTCTTTTTTGTTTTTTCAATGCGTTTATTCAAAATTTAACAACGTTTTTAAAACATAATGTGACATTTTTTTGCTATTTAAGTTTATGTCAACTGTATTCTGTTTTTGAAAGTGGGCATGAAAACATACGGAACTGTTCGGACCTTGATAATTGAGATAAAAAAACTTTTGGTAGGAGTAGAAATTTTGCCTTTTATGTGGTAAAAACTATGGAGTTTAAAATTTTTATGGGTTATTTATCGACGAATCTCAGGTAAGAAATAATTTCTATACGGCGTGTTTTAATCTGCATACACCGTCGACAAAAACTATTGAACTTAAAACTCCAGATCGTGTATGCAAATTAAAACACGCTTTATGCAAACTATGTTTTACAGGAGATTCATCGATTGTTCAGTCCTGTTTTTCGGCAATCAACACCTCCTCTAACTCTTCCCTGTGTACTTTTAAACCGTAAATGGAGCGTCGAAATAAATATATTTTGCAATTTTATTTGGATTTAAAGATATTTGCACTATTGGAAAAACAAATAAAATAAATAAACTATTTTAAAACATTTTGTAATTAATATTTTTGAAGAATTATTCGTGCAATTTACAGATTTTTGAATGCAAAATATTATAATTTATTGTTTTTGTTTTTACTATTTTTCTTTTAAATTTAAATCAAAAAAAGCATAATCTTGTTATTGTCAAGAATACATGAAAATTATTCTTGTTATTGTATATATTTTTTTTATTTTGTTGTTATATTTCGGGTTATGGGTAACTTTGTAATTTAAAAAGTAACTGATTAAATTTGCCCAGCCAAAATATCGACCACCGGTTGTTATTTTTGCCATGTACAAAATGATAAATTGAACTGTGTATGGCCAGATAGATGACACTACGATCTATCTGACCAATGCAGTTTATTTTATAAATTTACGCGTGACAAAAATAACCGCCGGTGGTTGAAACTAAGCCTAACGGAATTTAAGACACTTATTTTAAGTTTAAAAGTAATAAAAATGTCACAACTCCCGTTGTGTTAGTGTTTCAGAAATATGACGCCTTATAAATATGAGTGGTAATGTAACACTCTCGAGCGATGGTGTAACGCAGTACGTCAGTCAATGAGGTACTGAGGCTGGAGATTACATGTTCAAGTCCTGTATCGCTCATTTTTCAGTCAAAAAAAGCAAAAATAGCTAATTGTTTCGCATTCTTTCTTTCAAAAACTCGATTTATTCGGCCTCATATTTCTGGACGTTACAAAAACTAAGGTATTTCATAATAACGTACCCTTAACACTTTTATATTATTTTTGGTCAAGTGCGCAGATAAAAGTATAATAAAAAAAGTTTATATCTACAATTTTAAACTAATGAATAATACCAGTTGAATTTGCCTGACAACGATTTGCATTGATGCATTCGTTGAGGTTTTAAATTCTTCAACCGAAAAAAGAAAATAATGCATACTTCGCTTCAGGCCCTGTGCCAGGGGGGGCCAGGGTGGCCATGGCCCCCCCCCTTTTTGGGTTGGCCGGGGTAAAAAATAAGGAAGATGAGGTAGGTCCAGGGGGGTGGGGGAACGTAACTTCATTATGAACCCTGCTTCTCCCTACCTTCTTTCTTGGGGTATGCCAAAAGTGGATTCTGCCGGCCTGGCTGCCTTGAATTAAATGTAAATAGGTATTTTTTAACCCTAATTTTGATCATTTTTAGTGGTAAATCAAAAAATTTCCCCTCCGGCGGCTAGGGGGACACCCCCCAGACCCCCGGCGGACGCTTCGCGTCCGCCTGGCGCCGCTTTGCGGCGCAAAGTGCGGCGCTTCGCGCCGCATTTATATTCCGTTTTCATCTTTCTAGAGTCTGGCCCCCTCTTTTCAAAAATCCTGGCACAGGCCCTGCTTCGCTTGATAGAGATAAATTGATTTTAATAACTTTATACAATTGCATTGGTTTGACACGAAATTACCTTCGTATGCCACAAAAACTTTGATGTAAATTTTTAAAATTAAACATAAACTATAGTTTTCACTTGGCTCTAATTTGTTTTTTCCAGTTTTATAAAAAAAATTTGCAAAAATATTCTGGTAATAGCTATTTCTGCGAAAACCAAATTTGACAGTCATTGATTTAAAAACAAACAGCACATTTTTTTAAATTTAAATTAAAATTAAGATTCTATAGTTATTCCTTTTGTATTTTTTTCTTTTATTATTAAGTATGAAACATTATTCTATTTTTAAATATCGTAGTTTATGGATTGTACCGTCTCCCTAATTGATAACTCCGCTAACAAAATAATAGATTTTTCAAATATTTTTATTGTAGCACATAACTTCAATTTTTTGTTTGTTTTGTGCAAATTTTAGTGTAATTTTAAAATCAGGCGAATTAAATATTAAACTAATAGAATCGTAGAATAATTTTCAAACACAAAGCTGCAGCATGGTAGCAGTTCGTACATATTATGTGCACAGTGATATCTCGGTGCAAACACGGCCGTGAGGGGCAGCCAAGGGAATAATGAGCCATTTGGAACTCCATCTGCCTCCAAAGGCGGGCAGAGAGTAGGGTTTGACCTTGGCGACGATTTTCTAAGATCTCCCGAAATCCGTTTTCGGGCTGCCGGAGTCAAAAACGCTCTAACTGTGTGCCAGGCAGCAGCCGGCTGTCCCATGCAATTCGTGCAATAACCCGTTTTTCTCCCCTTTGTCTCAGCGCTCCAGCAGTGTGGGGGTGAGTTTTTTTTTACTAACGCGTCTCCACCCCGCCCCCACCGTTGTAAAATGCGACCCGGACTGTTAAATAATTTGTCGCCGACGAGGCGGTCCGCTCGTTTATCAAACTCGACAACAGACGGACGGACGGACAGGCAGACGAACTCCGTCCCCGCGTCCCCTTGCGATAGTTTGGGCTCCTTTGCGAGCACGGAATTCTCATTCGCATCCGCCAGCTCTGTGGCGGAGTTGCTACCGAGCGGCTTTATAGCCGCCATGTCAACGCGCAGCGGCCCAGAAGGATTTTATGCAAATTTTTGCCCGGACGAGGTGAGCCTTGTTTATCTTTATGCAAATTTTTGCGCGGGCGAGGAATTTAGGGTCGATGGAGCCTTGGGAACTTGGAGCTGGAACTTGGAGCTAAAAATAGCCGTAGGTCGGAGAGTTTAGAGTTTAGAGGTCTAAAAATTTAGAGCCTTAAGTTGGGAACTTGGAGCCAAAAATAAAAATAGCTAAAACGTGTACCTAAGCCTAAGCGAAGCCTAAATCTAACCCCAAACCAATTTTTTCTTAAAGGCTCCTAGTTCCCATTGCTCGTGGCTCCAAGTTCCCAAAAAATCCCGATGGCTCTAAGTTCCCTGCTTGTGGCTCTAAAAACCACGTACCGGGCGAGGTAAGCCTTGTTTATCGTTATGCAAATTATTTCTGGGACGAGGTGAGACTTTTTTTATACAAATTTTGGCGCTGGCTTGTTTATCAGCAGGTAATCTTGGTTTCTGTGGAAATACATATATTGGATACAAAGTAAAAATTTTAACGACTCATTGATTAGATAAAAGTCGACCGCGGTCTCTTGCTCGTCGTTTTGGGTTGTATTCTTCCTTTTAGTATATAGCACAATACTGTTTATTTTGAATCAACAGCGGTGTATATATTTTAGTCTTTTGCGTTATACTGACGGTTTTGTACATAATTTTACCATTGACACGTACTTTATTATTATATCTAAATGTTTGCTAGTTATTGACGTTTAAAACAATCGTAATCAAGAAACAATAAGATTTTTGTTTTAACACAGAATAATTGAAGAAAACATATCGTTTACGGTTTGATTACCAAAATACTTCAAAATTTTTGTATTTTAGGATCAGATTGAAGGCTCAGCTAGTCCGGTGTATGCAAATTTTCCAACAGTCCACGGTGAATACATTCTTCCCGACTTTGAAATGGACTTTGGTAGAGCGGAATCGACCGCTCGCTGCTCCTGCGGAGGAACTCCCATTCCGCCTCCGAGTAAAAATAACCCACCTCGATCCCCGGTCTCCCCTGCAAAATCAAAAAATCGGGCCAGAAGACTAGCCAACGCGCTATTTTTCGGTGGAAAAATCGATAAAAACCGCGCGGTCACTTTTAAAAGGCCGAGGGATGAAGGGGCGGAGGAACCTTCAAACCGTGAGGTCGTTCCCGTCTGCACCTGCTTTTTGGACCCTGTAAAAATCGATAATACCCCTTCCACCAGCGGTGTAGCCTATGTCAACCTGGAACATTCCACCGCGGATAACGGTAATTATTATGCAAATTCCAAAACGGTGGCGTATGCAAATCTGGCCTGCGACGATTTATCCAGCTCTTCCGACGACAATTTAAGAACCTGCACATCTTTCGGGAACAAAAATCGTCTAAATTTAACCATACAAGCGTTGAATTCCAATTGCGAAGTCAAGAAAGACGATGGATTTCAATTCGAGCCAATTTATGACAAAATTGCAGAGTCGCCAGCTCTGAAAAAATCGAGGTAGGGTATGGATAATTTTATATTTTTGATTTTATGGGTTTCCAAAATTAAATTTTTTAAATTTAACATTTTTCTAAACGGTACCCAGATCTAGCTAAATGGTAACATTTTTCTAAATGGTACACAGATTTATCTAGCTGGTACACAGATGGATGTTACATAAATATTGCGTATTTGTTATATCTGTTTCTTCAGTGAGAGAAAGACATTACGGTTTACGTTTAAGCCGTCATTAAATATCAAAGTACCAAAAAAGAAATTTTTATACGGATTTTAAACATTATATTATTAGTGGAAACATAGAAAATAAAAAAGTGAACTTATTTCAAAGTTTTAAAATATACGAAAATCAAACGATGTGTTTTAAAATTTCTTAAATCTTCAATCTTAAACGATTAAAACTAACCGTCCGATGGCACCGCTCCATACAGAATATTAGTGATTGTGCTTCATTTATTTCAATCAACGATACCGTAAAATTATACTAAGCGCTTTAGACTTTAACATCTAATGCTTTTTTAATATATTTGCTCCATCTGATTGTTATAAGAAACCTAAAAATTTTTAACAATGCATTTTCGTTTTCATTGTACATTTATTTGAGGTATTTGCTAATTGACAGATGTCCCTAAATCCAATTATATTCAGCGGTTCTTTATACCCTTCGCGTCTATGGGTTCTATCGGTGCCTAAACCGCTCTAATTAACCCAGAAATCTCTCGATTTATCTCTTCAACAATGGGTCTTTGACCATAGATGACCTTAAGTTCAGATGTTTGGACCTTTGTGCGCGAAATCACAGCCAATCCTTGTTAAAATTGAGCCCATGAAAATAGGCTCTCACCTCTAACCTGCATATCGTCTTTACTCTGACACAATGAGTCAAATGCGTCATAAAATACTCGTAACTGTGACTCTTTTTATCTCTTAACACAAATTAATATAAACAAAATGAGTCAAAGTCACGTTGATTTTATGCTGATTGTGACTCTTTGTGTCAGAATAACGATGACATTATTATTATTGTTATTGTTTGCATCTGAATTTTTTTTCAAGCTGCAACACTAGGAATTTTAGGCAGATCGAAAAAAATGTTTTTGTTTATTGTGCTGTTTTTTTTTTATTTAATAGATTCACACTTACACATTTTTTAAAACCAGTGTTAACAAATCAGAACTACTTAAATTCAGGGCAAATTCTTTGAATATAGAATGTTGATCGATATTTTAAAAAAAATCACGGAGAAAATTTACACGTTTGATAAAAAAATAAATTGATTTATAAATAAAGCGGACAGAGTTCTTCGAAGTTTATAAAGTAAACAAAATTTTAAATTACAACAAAAATGTTTTCACTATTATTTTGTTTTACTTATCTGAATATCTAGGAAGCTAAAGTCTTCCAGGCTGAAATTAAGGGCGTAACCGCTCTCCGCCAGGAAGAAATAAACAATAAACCCGCGAGCGAGAAAAATTAAAAAAAAGTTTTCAGCGGTTATGTAACCAATTATTATTTAGTTGCGTCATGTGTTTCTCTGCACGTGATATTTTCTGAAGTAACGAGTGGTTACTTTACCACTCATTTATTTTCATCCTGATAGAATTTATCTTTAGTCGCTCTCTGTTTCTTAATTTTCCCTCTACATATGATTGGCGCTAGTTGTCATTGTACCCTCTTCCTTTACTAAAAAACCCTTATTCAGAACTAGTCTATAGAAAATAACGTATCTTTCATTCAGTTTAAATGCATTGAACAGTTTTAAATTGTTCAATCAAAATTCTCAGACTTCAAAACAGTATAGATTTATAAAACTTGGAGCTGACAGTTTACCTCACTAAATCCTAATAGAAAAAGAGGAAGAAATATGGGCGGGGTAAAAGTTGGGAGTTTAAAAAATCCTAAGCATAACCCGAACTAGAACCCAAACCAATTTTATACATATGATAAGCGCGCTAAATTTCGATCGGTTGATCTGCATACTACGAAAGATAAGTAGGAGATACGGTAATTATCCATTATGGTGACGCTTATGTATATTGCATACTTCATGTATAAACCGAGTTCCAGTGCAAGGTGCCTATAGTATTCCAAGTTTCGATTTTGGTTGGCTTGAAGTTTCATTTCGGGGTGCGTTTAGCACATTGTATTATATGAAGTTTGATTATAAAAGACGCTCACACGTCACCAAGCTTGATTTTTGTTATAAATCCTACAGATACCGATGTAGATTTTTTTCTCCACCTTTGAGTATGGTGTGAATTTAGTCTGTGTAAATTTAGTCTGGTTGGGGGGTGGGGGGGGTTTTTTTTTGGGGTGGTGTGGGTGGTGGTTGTTTTGTGGTTGGGTTGGGGAGGTTTTTTTTTGGGGTGTGTTCTGTGTTGTTGTGTTGTTGTGGGTGTGTGGTTGGGTTGGGGGGGGTGTAAAGTTACCCAATAGTTCTAAAAACTTTGCTAAAAGTTTTGCCTGCAGTTTCGCGCAGTTGGGCGAAGAAAATCGAAATGAGATAAAAGGAAAAAAAAATTTAATACTACAGATACCAATTTAGATTTTTTTCCACTCTTTCGAGTACGGTGTGAATTTAGTCTCGTGTAGTTACGACACTTTGAACTTTGCTATTTTTGCTGCAGTTTGCGCAGTTTGGCTGATCGATGAGTATAGTGATTTATTGATTGTAATTTTTTTCTTGAGTGTGTTTTAGTTGTGTAGAAGTGCGGCTGCGTGCGCGGCAAGAAAGAGAAAGTGAAAAAAAAATCTAAAATACTACAGATACCAATGTAGATTTTTCTCCCACCTTTGAGTAAGTGTAAATTTAGTCTGTGTAAAATTGCCCAATAGTTGGTGGGTTGCGGGGAAAGAAGAGAGAAAAAAGTGAAATTATGAGGATTTTTTTCGGGTGGTATGCGTGTTCTAAAAACATCGCTAAAAGATATGCTGCAGTTTGTGCAGTTTGGCTAAAAAAATCGAAATGAGATAAAAAGTGAAAAAAAATTTAAATACTACAGATACCAATGTAGATTTTTTTCCACCTTTGAGTACGGTGTGAATTTAGTCTGTGTAAAGTTACGCAATAGTTCTAAAAACTTTGCTAAAAGTTTTGCTGCAGTTTGCGCAGTTTGGCTAAGAAAATCGAAATGAGATAAAAAGTGAAAAACAAAATTCGAGGACGATGGTTTCTAAGAAATTTATGATTACTTTCTTAACCTTGACTTCGCGTCCGAAAGTTGCCATTGATGGTACGCAACGGTAGTCTCTTTAACTGTCTGCACGTCTCGGAAAACTAAATCGGGCCGTCCACCTTGTTCATAAAATACGTTATATTTTAACCTCTTCCAATTTAAAAAAAAATGATTTCGCATTACGTATTGGCAATAATCTAAGCTTGAGGAATGAAAATGCTTTGATTTAAAATTGTGAAAGTTACCAAAATATATTTAAAAAGAACACTAAACTGGATAAAACTATTAAATAGGTGATTGATTGGCACTTGACGTAAAAAGTTTGAAAAGTTGTCAAATCATTTGATTATAGAAACTGAGATTAATTTTGTTTTATTGAAATGATAATAAAATTTAAATAACATAAAATGTTCATAAAAAAAATTAATAGACATGCACTTGAATAGTATGATAAATATAAAATATGTTACCTACTATAGTCCCTGCGCGAAAATTTTCGAATGCATGCATATCTTTTTTAGTATGCATATCTAGCTAATTTAATAAAGTCAATCGACCAAATAATTTGCATACGGTTCCGTTGCAATGCTATTCTTAATGGGTCACTCAACTGAATCATTTCAGTAATATTTATAAATTAGAATAAATAAATTGTTATTTATCTTTCTTTTTAATCTAGCTTTGCAAAAAATGATTCCCAAGTGCGTGAATATTTCTTTTTCAATAATAACTTAGCTTAATCCTCACCGATTGCCTTTCAAATTGTAGCTTCAAAGCAGTTTCGGAGCTCCGAAGCTACAGAGCCCCATAATTAAACAGTTATACAATAGATTATTTTGTGAAACCTTTTTGTAAACTAAGTTTTTTTTCTGAAACTTATTAACAACAATAAAAATATTACTAAAAATGCGGATAGAATAATTTAAAACATAATTAAAGTTTCAGTTTGGTTTGAAATCGCTCATTTAAGATGCGGCTCACTTTCTCCGCTTTAAACCGTCAGACATTCGGAGTATTATATTGTCGTTACTCTGGCACAATGAGTCAGAAGCGTTATAAAATACTCGTAACTGTGACTCTTGTTATATCTTAACACACAAATAATCTAAACAAAATCAGTCAGAGTCACGTTGATTTTATACTAATTGTGACTCTTTGTGTCAGAACACCAACGATATCCGCGATTGGGGCATTACAAATCTGGGTTTTTTTGGTGGGTGGTTGTTTTGTTTTTGTTTTTTGTGGTGTTTTTGGTGGTTTGTTTTTTTGTTTGTTTGGTTTTGTTTGGGTTGGTGGGGGTGGTGTTTGGTTTTTGTTTTTTTTTTGTTGTTGTTTTTTGTTTTGTGTTTTTTTGGTGTTTTTGTGTCATTTTTAGGGGTTGGTGGTGTTGTTTTTTTTGTTGTTTTGGTTTTGTGGTGTGTTGTTTTTTGGTGGGGGTTGTTTGTTTTTTTTTTTTTTTTTTTCGCGTTAGCGAGGCAAAATAGGTTTACGTTATTTCTGAACGTGGCCCTGTCGCCGAGTTATTTTCGCCGCCGCTCTTATTTTTCTTTAAGGGACCAAAAAATCGACGTAAGGGTAAATTACTTTTAACTGTCCGAGCTGTCGAAAAGCCTTGAAAAACGGCCGAAATGGAAAATCGGTTATTTCAGCCGAATCTGCGAAGGAATATTTCGGCCCAAATTACGATCCTTTGTCCGCGGAAAATAGCCTTATTTTCCACTCGGCGGGTGGTAAAAATTCATTTAGATACCCGCGGGTGTACGGTAGCGAAGGAAGGGCGAATGCGTGTTAACACTGGATTACACCGTAAAAACGGCTAAAGTTGAAACATTTTCTATCCGCAGTAGAGTTTATGCGCTAAGCCATTAGGGTAATTTTAGCTCGGGGATAACAATATAATCATAATAGTATCACTCTGCATATTTAGATTTTCAGATTTCTATCGGTCATATTGTTCCTTAATTATGTATATTTTTAATTTCAAAGATAAAATTCGAAACGCAGTCAAACCGTGTGGATTAATTTTGCATTCACCTAAAAAATTAACAATTTTAATTAATAAAGTTGGGGGGGGGGTTTTTTGGGGTTGTTTGGAAGATGT
This sequence comes from Microlaimidae sp. YZB2_3, assembly GCA_030248175.1. Classification (NCBI taxonomy): domain Eukaryota; kingdom Metazoa; phylum Nematoda; class Chromadorea; order Desmodorida; family Microlaimidae; species Microlaimidae sp. YZB2_3. Next base: position 60,912 of record JASAMX010003518.1, on the reverse strand, counting down.
GTGTTGGATGGTTTGTGGTTGGATTTGTTTGGTTTGGGCTGTTTATTTTGATTGATTGATTTGTTTTTTGTTGTGTGTTGTTTTTTTTGTTTGATGAATGTTTGAATTTGTTTTGAGGGATGTTTTTTTGAGGTTTTTTGTTGTTAGATTTTTGAAGTGGGATTTGCGCTTGTGATTGTGTGAGTTGTTTTTTTTGCTTTTGATAAATGGTGCTGTGTGTAGATATGTTATTTTTTGTAGAATTTTTTTTTGAGGCTGGAATGATTTTATAGTATATGTTCTAGCTGTTTTTTTTGTTAATGCGGGAAGTGTTTTTTGCTCTATTTTTAGAGATTTTTTCGGCTGTTTTTTGAATTAATTAAAATGTATACTATAGTTTTGCTGCGTGAATATGTTTATTATTGTTGGAGATAAATAAAAATAATAATAGAAGAAGATGAATTTATTAATTGTTGTTTATTATAGTTAGTGCGGTGCAGATGCGCTGAAGTTTTTGCGTTTATATAGTTGGCGGATGGTTGATGATTGATTATATTTTTAAAGTAAAATAATAATAATAATAATAAGATGATGATGAATAAATTTCTGTTGTCTAGTATAGTTGGCGCGGTGGTGGGTTTATTGCAGTTGGCGCGATGATTGGCGCGTGGCGCTGCGGGGCTTTTATTATTTTTTATAAATAGCTTTGAATTATTTTGTATAGTATGCAGAATTAAAAGTCTCTGTTGTTTTTGCTGTTTTGCGGTTGAAGCAGATGGCGCTGGGAATGGCGGTTTTGTTAGGTCTGCTATTTTTGTGCGGTTTTTATGAGGGGATGTTGGTTGTCTGTTCTGTTCTTTTGTTGAGGCTGTTTTGTGCGGTTAGAATTTTTTGTCTTTTTTATTTTTTTTTTGATAATAATGATCAGGCTAATGAAAGTGCTTCTGAGTTTCGTATTCTTCTTCTTTCTATGGCATGTTTAGTTTTGTCATAGTCGAATGAGGAGTTCGTTTTTAGAATGAGCGTTGGAATAATAATAATAAGAAGAAGAAGAAGAAGAAGAAGAAGAAGAAGAAGAAGAAGAAGAAGAAGAAGAAGGTTTTGAATTTATTTGCGTTCTTCTAGTAGTGCAGCGGGGGCTAATGCCGCCTTGCATGAAGTTGAAGCTCAAGAATAGAGCAGTAAAAGGGGCGTTTTTCCGGTGTATGTTTTAAGAAGAAAGATGTAGATAGTCTGAGATGGAATTGCGATATAGGAATTTGCATTCGGAGCGCAGCTGCTCCTAATAAATTTTTACGATATGATACTGATTTGTTTATACATTGATTCTAGCTAAAGCTGTTGTATTTTTTTAGTTTTATAGCTTAAACTATTGAAATTATATGACATAACAAGCGCTAATGCGTTTTTCATTAGAGGTTATATTTGTATGTTAAGACATATAATTGAAGTGGCGATTTTTGCGGCGCTTGTCAGATTGCTGTGAGTATGATTTTTCAATTGACATTTCATCAACTAAAAAAAAATGCAGTGCTGTGTGACTAGATCAATGTATACAATCATTTCATATCGTAGATTTTTATTTAGTGAGCAGCTGGCCACATGCAGTTTTGCATAGTCCACATATGTCCACTCAGGCTAGTCACATTTTTTCATCGCGGCACTTTTTTCTGTCATTCTTAGAGCATTTTTTCAGATCTCCCTTTTTTGAATTAAATTAAAATAGCTGCATACTATAGTTTTAGTGGCGCATGACATATGTTTATATCATTCCGTTGCCGACAAAATATAGTAGTAGATGAATTTAAATGACAGTTCCCGTCGTTTATTATAGCGGCCGGCCAGGCGCTCCAGATAGTTTCTCGTTTTCTCAGTTGGTCGTTTTGTTATTATTGCATTATATTTTAAGTAAATAATATATATATAAGATGATGAATGAATACAAATTTGACTCCGTCGCTCGTATAGTTGCGTGATTGTTGGCCCCGATGATTCGGCGCGTGGTGCTCCGCTCCCGAGCTTTTTTTTTTTTTAATAATAACTTCGATTTCTCAGTATGCAAGATAATTTTCGCTGTTTTCTGTATGTTGAAAGGATGGCGCCGGACGGCGCCGTTTCTGCCCCAGATGTCGGCCAGGATGTTGGTTGTCTGTTCTGCTAGCTCAGGCTATTTGTGCGGTTGGAGAGTTTTTTCGTCTATTTTTCTTTTTTTTTTGATCTATCGATGGCTATGAAGTGCTTCCTAGAGTTTCGTTCCTTCTTTCTTTTTGAATGAGCCCTGTTTAGTTTTGATCTCAGTGATGAGGAGTATCGTTTTTGAGAAGCGTTGGAATAATAATAATAAGAAGAAGAAGAAGAAGAAGAAGAAGAAGAAGAAGAAGAAGAAGAAGAAGAAGAGAGAGAGAGTTCTGATTTCAAAATTACCCCGTCCTCAATTATGGTTGGCGCGGCGCCACGGGGCTAAATCGCCCCGTGGCGCTCCCGCGCCACCCATGAAAAATCTCGTATTCTTTTTTATAAAATAGTTTTATTGTATAGTTCTGAAATATTTTTAGTGATCCCGAATTTGCATACGAAAGTTCGTCACCTACTGCGTGTTCTAGACACGCCATTCACTGTGCCATTGGTTGTCTACTCATTCTGCTCGGTGTGATATTATTAATAGTCATTAACTGTAAGTGGAACCAATTTTATTTTTAATAATTTAATATAAATTTAATATAATTTAATATCTTTTTCGGTGCTCCCTAAGTGTTTTACAAAAATGTTTACAATGCCGGAGAAGTTCCGAAGAGAAAATAATAAAAAAATATACTCTATTTGGTGAAAAATTAGATTTTCGTTGCGGGACACCTCCAGCACGATTTGAGATCTCGATAGAATAAATGTACAAAAATATTCAGAGCACCAAGAAAATTGTAACTTTATTGAATAACAGCAACCGTCTTGGTTTGGTTGTGTTTTGTGGTGCATAGCGCCAAATTCATATATGTTTTTTTTTAAATTTTTTAGGGCACACCTTATACAATAGGTGACATTAATGATCTTTAATTGTAATAATTTGACATACATTTTTTCCTTGTGTGTGGCTTTTAAGTTCGTGAAAATATTATAAAAGCTAAAGGTAAACCCAACGTTGCTGCAACAGTTGTTCGTTGAACTGAAAAATGCCCCCATTAAGTAACCACTCAAATTACGAGAATTTGACGTCACTCATATCAGCCAATCAGAATTCAGAAAATGAAAGATTTAAAGTAAGAAATCAACTTCAAATGGTAGTTTATGAATAATTTTTATTTTGTGACACAAAAAAAAAGAAAATAGTTGTTTAATAAACACGTGATTGCACTGTTGCAGCAACGTTTCGTTTGCCTTTAGTAATGTCTCCCGGAGCTTCGAACTTCGGAGCTCCGGAGTTGAGCTGCGCTTTTAGAAGCTTTGAAGCTTCGCCTTATTTTTGTATAAACTTAATGAATAGTTAAAAAGTGATGCCATGGATTTTGTCAAAACTTTTATTGTAAACTAATTGTTTTTTCAAAATTAAACTAAAAATATAAAAACTACTCCTAAAAATGCAAATAGATTAAAATGTGTTACATGCTGAAATAAGTTTAAAATCGCTCATTTAAAGAACGGAATTAAGGATCTCTCTTCGTTTTAAATATCAGGGGCTCCGGAGCATGATATTGAAAGGTTGGAAGGAACATCATTAATAAAAATTTTCGTACAGGTGTTTTTTTTTGTAATTTATGTGCAGTTAAAATTTTTACATAAATATTTTTTGTAAAAGTGAGTCTGTATTTTTGTGTGTATTTCTATTTATCTTTTTTCTCAAAAAAAAAACCCGCCATATTCCATTAATTTTTTTGAAATCTAATTTAGCTTTGGTTCCACTGCTGATCAATCAACCTCAAGAGGGTATTATAATCGCAAGAACGCGACTTCAAAATCTGACCGAAATACTCGCATCCGATTGGTCCAAACAACATTCCCCGAACTCCGAAAACATTCACGAAACATTCGAAAACATTCCGAAACTTTCCGAAAGCATTCCAGACTCCCGGGTATTGATCGGGTCTGAAAATCAGGGTAATTTAAAAAATGCGGATTCGGGGGACGAAAACATTTTTGCGCCCGAAATTCGACTAATCACCGCCAATCCGAAACGATTGTCCGTCACGCTGGGTGGAATTAGCATACGAGTAAATGGTGTAAACGGTGGTTCCGAAGCGAAAACTAAACTAACAACTTCTACTCCGACCACATCTACCACCTCCACTCCGACCATGTGGATACCAACTTTCAATCCTAACATCGTCTGCGGTCAAGGTATATTATATATATATATATACCATTTTTCTATACAATCAATAAATCTCACGTAAGAAATAGTTTGCATACGGATGTCGTTTAATTTGCATAAGCATGGGTCGATTTGATTGGTCGTTCAGTATGAACAAGAATATATAACACAAGAGAATGTCCGACTGTACACTAAACTTTTGACCAAATTTTTGCAAAAAAAAGTCACACTTTTAAATTCGAGTGCGACTTTTCTCGCAAAAATCCACCATTTTCTGCTAGTTTCCCCACGCTGCGATTTATAACACGGTGTTAGTTTTCTCGCAGTGGGGACTGCACTTCTCTTGCACTCAATACTGCTTTATTCGCACTGCGATTATTTTAGCACTGCATAACAAAAAAATACAGATGCTGGTGATCATTTTAAATAGAGTAAAACACATCGAAACTTGTTTTATTTAATTTTAAAACGTTAGAGAGTTACTTTATTTCATTAAAACTAAAAGGTTTTAACATCTTAAGGTAAAAAAAACTACCTTTACTCATTTAAACACAAAATTTTCGCTCCGCTTTGTTTTCATTTTTTTTTTTTTGTTGTGCAGCCCGACTCGCAGTGCGAATAAAGCAGCATAGAGTGCGAAAGAAGTCGAAGTCCCCACTGCGAGAAAACTAACTGTGTAAAAAATCGCAGCGTGGGGAAACTAGGAGAAAATGGCGGATTTTTGCGATAAAAGTCACACATGAATTTGAAAGCGAGAGTTTTCTATCAAAATTTTGGTCAAAAGTTTAGTGTACAGTCGGACATTCTCTTGTGTTATATTGTCTTGGTATGATCAATAATACATTCAGTATTTTTTGCGCGGTTTTTCAACCAAAGAATTAATAGGAGTCAACTGTGGAAAACGCATTTTTTAGACTTCAATCTTTCTTAGGTAAGATTCGAGGATTATTGTTTAGTGCGCTGTTTCATAAATGTTATGAACATGTGATTCTTTATGGATCTTTGTAGATATTTAAAAAGAAATGGAATCCTATGCTAAAGCATAGGGATATATGCAAGAAAAATTTATGCAAATTTTTTGGTTTTTCATAAGTTTTTTAAAAAGTCTATTGCATTTTCATTTTTTCGTATCTTTTTACAAAGAAAAAAAGGACTTTTACAAAGAAATGGCATGTTAACTTTTATGAAACAGTGCCCAGCTAGTCAACTCGATACGGTAAAATTGTTTTCAAATTAATTTGTAAAATCAAAAAAAACAAACTTTTTATAAGCCGTAGCTTAGGAAAAATAGCGTTGACAATGACAATACCGTTTGCATGACAGAATGAGTCAAAATCGTCAGAAATACTTGTAACTGCGACGCTTTATTTCTAATACAAAAATACTAAACTTTATTATTCAAAGTCACGTTGTTTTATACTGATTGTGACTCTTTGTGTCCAAGTAAAAACAATAATTTTGTTTTGATATGCTGCAAATTTTATTTCTTCTTTGATAAGCGAATATAAATTAATATAAATCTGGTTATATTATTTTAAATTACATATAGAATAACTGACTTAAATTCGGCAGCCTTAACTTCGGATACTGACTATCGTACTCTTCACACGTAACTAATTATATAAACCAACTAAATACATATAATAATTATATAAACCAACTAAATATATCATAATAATTATAGACACCTTGCACTGGAACTCGATTTATACATGAAGTATGCAATAAACATAACGAGTCACCATAATGGATAATTACCGTATCTCGTACTTATCTTTTGTAGTATGCAGATCAACCCTCGAAAGCGCGCGAAATTTCAATCGGTTGATTTGCATACTACGAAAGATAAGTACGAGATACGGTAATTATCCATTATGGTGACTCGCTATGTTTATTGCATACTTCATGTATAAATCGAGTTCCAGTGCAAGGTGTCTATATAAACCAACTAAATACATCATAGTAATTATATAAACCAACTAAATACATCATAATAATTATATAAACCAACTAAATACATCATAATAATTATATAAACCAACTAAATACATCATAATAATTATATAAACCAACTAAATACATCATAATAATTATATAAACCAACTAAATACATCATAATAATTATATAAACCAACTAAATACATCCATGATCAGTAGTACATGACGATCAATTGGCATTCTTCAAGAACAACCCACTTTAGAGGTCAACGGAAAGAAAATACAAGATGAACTACTTTAAACATGGACGAACTACTAGTTTAAAACCGTTATTTTTCAGAAAAAAAACCCATTAAATTAAAATAGTTTTTTAATAAATCTTAGACAAAGTGATAAATTTTAAAAAATTATCATGATAAAAATCATAAACAACCTTAATCCTGGACTATAGACCTTAGTTTTCCTAAGCAACCTAAGCAAAACCTCAAAATCAAACAAAACATTAAATTTAGCTTGATTTTAAGGTTTTGCTTAGGTTGCTTAGGGAAATTAAGGTCTAAATTCCACGATAAATGTTACTTGTGAGTTTTATCACAATAATTCACTTGAAAAATAACGGTTTTAAACAATCCATCTTTCCGGTGACCATTTCAGTGGGTTATACTTGAAGAATGCCGATCAATCTAGCCATACAAGTTCATAACATACTTTACACGTGGCAAAAAATAACAGTCATTGGCCGAAATTAAGGCTGGTCGAATTTAAGTCAGTTACCGTAATATAAGACTGATATTATTATAACTATGCTTTGTTTTTAGATCAGTTCAAATGTGGCAAAGGGGCGTTCAGTCGGTCTGCCTGTCTGTACGAGTGGCAGCGCTGCGACGGACTCACGGACTGCAGCGACGGATCTGACGAAGCATTTTGTGGTAAATATTTGGCAAACTGTAAATTCCACCGACACCGACACCGACACCGACCAAAATCTACCGTAATTTTTAGTATTATGCAAATTTTATCCTAAGCCTAAGCCTAACCTGCACATCAATATATTATTTGCGTAAATTTGAGGCGGTGTCGGTGTCGGTGTCGGTGGAATTTACAGTTTGCCAAACATTTTAAATAATAATATAAAATAGGTCCAATATTATGTAATTAAAAAGAAAAAAGTGTTAAAAGACTATTGTATTGTCAATATTGGAAAATCTTAAAAGTAATATTGTGTACAAAAATCCAATGGAAGACGTGTTTTTCTCATTTTCCAAGACATTTAAGCGGAAATAGTAACATTTCAAATTACCACGATCAATTATGAAAATTTTAAATTACCTTGCAAAGTTTATATGAATTCTTTCATTGTTAACTCATGTGCCTTTGCTCTACTTTTGGTGCAATTATTTTTATTTTACCACACTTGTAGTGTTGCGTGTACTTGTTTTATAAAGATAAATACTATTTTATTGATTATTTTATGCGCGATACAATATATTTTGATTATTTTATTGTGTTGGCGAATAAACTTATTTGCAACGTAAATTTATTTTAGAGGTGCTAAGCAAGGGCGTAGCCAGGGGGGTTATAATGGGGGTTGTAACCCCCTCCCTTTTGGGCTGACAAAGGTAAAAATTTGGAGGCCTAAGAGAACAATTTTAAAAAATTTTCTCGCGCTTCGCTCTGCTCAGCGCTCAACATTTATATATCTTTTACAACTTTTAAATGATGTTTCTAATGAATTTCAAAGACAATTTTTGAAATTTTTTAGTGCTGTCGCACGATTTTTAATGTTATACCTTTTTAAACCCAAAATTTTTCAAGTTTAACTTAAAAAAACAATGCAAATAACAGCAAAAAGAATCACTTTGCGCGAAGCGCAAAAATTTTTACAATTTTTAATGTCTTCTTTACGGTATTTTGAAAATTTGGAGTACAACCCCCCTTTCGAAAAATTTGTATGGAGTGCAACCCCCCTTTCCGAAATCCTGGCTACGCCCCTGGTGCTAAGGTAATTTATTTGATTTTATTGTTTTAATTTGCAGATAAACTGAGATGTTACGGTAATTTTCGCTGCGATTCCGGTGACTGTGTGTCCTTGGCTAACGTATGTAATGGACTTCCCGACTGCTTGGACAAGAGTGACGAACTGGTGTGCGGTAAGATTTTTTTAAAGTTTTAATTAAAAAACCAACATATAACTAATTGAGTATAACAAAACTAGGTGGAGAATGATATATCATTTTGGTGAAATAAAATTATGTTATTAATCGACCAAAGTCAGATAAAGATTAATTTGCATACAACAGGATTAAATTTGCAATACATCCATTGGATTTTAAGTTCAGTGGTTTTAAAAAAACAACAATCATCACATACAGCAAGTGTACCATGATATACTGAACACAAAATTTTAAAGGATGTATTCCAAAGTTAATCCTGTTTATGCAAATTATTTCTTATGTGATTTTGGTCGATAGCCATATCCCAAAAATACATAAAAATATAAATTTTTCCGACCAAGCTTTAGTATAATAAGTGGAAGCTATAGTTTTCCTGTTCTCCTTAATTTAAAAAAAAGTTAACCACTTTTATGGTTGGTTTTATTTAAATTTATAATTTGCTTTTTTTTAATTTAATTAATTATAAATTTAATTACATCATAACTTTAAATTCATGAAAAAAAGTAATAATTTCATGGAACACAGTTTAGCTGACTTACAATGTAAATTTGTGAACAAATTTTTTTTTGAAAGTCGCAAATGTTGGAGCAGGAAAGCCCAATAATCTTGGCCACGGACGACATTTTATGCAAATTTTTGTTAAAATTTATTGACTGTCTAACATTTTGTAGATTTATATGTATTTGTTTTTAATAATATCAAAAATATATAACACAATAGGATGTCCGACTGTACACTAAACTTTTGACAGAGGTTTTGCAAGAAAAGTCGCACTTTAAAATTTGTGTGCGACTTTTCTCGAAAATCCGCCATTTTCTGCTAGTTTTTCCGTGCTGAATTTTTTATACAGTATTAGTTTTCTCGCAGTGGGGACCCCGCCCTTTTCCCCCCCTCTGCTCCTTTTCCCCCCCGCGGCGCGTCGCGCCACATAAAAAAAAAAAAAAAAAAAAAGGGGGGGAAAAAGTTGTGGTTTTAAATGAGTAAAAGTCGTTTTTTTTAACTTAAGATGTTAAAACTTTTTTAGTTTTAATAAAATAAAGTATTTTCCAACGTTTTAAAATTAAATAAAACGGTGTCGCGTCAATTGACCCCCAACAAACTGACACCCGCCTAATTGACACCCTCCTAATTGACACCCAACAAATTGACACCCACACAAATTGACACCCAACAAATTGACACCCACACAAATTGACACCCAACAAATTGACACCCAAACAAATTGACACCCACCAAATTGACACCCACCAAATTGACACCCAACAAATTGATACCCACCAAATTGATACCCACCAAATTGACACCCACCAAATTGATACCCACCAAATTGATACCCACCATATTGACACCCACCAAATTGATACCCACCAAATTGATACCCACCAAATTGATACCCACCAAATTGACACCCACCAAATTGATACCCACCAAATTGATACCCACCAAATTGACACCCACCAAATTGATACCCACCAAATTGACACCCACCAAATTGATACCCACCAAATTGATACCCACCAAATTGATACCCACCAAATTGATACCCACCAAATTGACACCCACCAAATTGATACCCACCAGATTGACACCCACCAAATTGATACCCACCAAATTGATACCCAGTTGTTAGGGGTGAATTGTCGTTGATTGAAAAACATTGATGGGATTTTATTATGTATTGCTGAGTTTGTTGTATTACTTGTATTTCATGGTGTATTGCGTCAGGCATATTTGGAAAAACATTTTATCATCCTGGTATAAATTTTAAATAAACCGTTTATGCTATTTATACTTGCTTTTTTACCCTTAGTCGTGTGAAGTGCGGCGAAAGGCGCACCCGGCGCGCTCGGTCACTGTATAACTGCGCCTTCTGGCGCGCTGAAATGTGCAAAATGCGCCACAGCTTGAAAAGATCAAATTTCTCGAGTCACGTGGTCTGGTAATGTTTCGAGGTATCACACGGTGTTGTTTGCGCAGTTTAGTAAAAAATGACCATGTAAATCAGTCAAAATCAATTTGATTTGGTTTGCTTTGATTTTGACCGATATCGACTGATTTACAAGGTTATTTTGTAATTAAGTGTGAAAATAACTCCGTGTGATACTTCGCAACATTACCTGGCCATGAAACTCGAGAAATTCATGCTTATAAAATGCTGGCGCATTTCGCCGCATTTCAGCGCCTCCAGAATGCGCCTTTCGTCGCAGTCCACACTAGTAAGGGTAAATATCACATGGTATCTTTCAGTCTGCATAGGGAGCAAAGGAGTACACTAAAGGAGAGAGAGAGAGAGAGAGAGACAGCATTAACGAAAGACTGTTATGCCTTATTGGACGTTTGTAATGCTTTAACGGACGCTCTTATGGAATTACAGGCATTCATTATTGCGTTATGTATGGGGTTCCATTAACCTGGGGTGAAAAAAGACTGTTATGCCTTATTGGACGTTTGTAATGCTTTAACGGACGCTCTTATGGAATTACAGGCATTCATTATTGCGTTATGTATGGGGTTCCATTAACCTGGGGTGGTATTCTTAAGATCTTAATCGAATACTGGAGTTAAGCGCTCTTGCTACACAGTAAACATGTTAACGTTATCGATTCCATCATTAAAGTGTACTTGAGATTAAGAATAATAATACTTCAGAGCCAGCGGGTCGAAATTACCATAACTTTGTCCCGTGCGGTACAAAGTTATGGTGAAACAATTCATAACTTCGACCCGTCTGGGTTGAAGTTATGTAATTGTATGTAACCAAGGGCAAATAAAGATGTTGATCTTGATCTTTATTTACCCTTGATGTTAACTTCAACCCGCACGGGTCAAAGTTACTGTGGTTTACTGTGAAGTACCTTTTTGTTTTTATTATGTAGGTAACAGCAAGAATATGTAGGTGATATATTATATATATTCTTAATTTTATTGACCGCACAGCAATTAAATAAAACTTAAACTGTGTGCATTAAATATTTGTATCTACATATAAAGCGATCAAGGAAAATAATCGAGCTATAATATATGTTGTTCGAAAAATCATTCGCGCTGTTTTGCATGAGGAAGGGCGGTCGGTCGCTCAATTTCATAAATGCCCGTAAGCGCAAGCTATGTACCCAATGCAGCCAATTTTTTGTACCCGCAATACATGATCGACTTTATCGAAGTAAAATAACTACTTTTTTAAAAAAAATTACAAGATTCAACAAGAAAAATCTACCTATAGACCTTTAAAGCCACAAAAAAGAAAAGTGAAAATCTTTCCCGTGTCTTTACTTTTAATGTAAAAAAGTTGGAATTTAAACAATAAATACAGTTTTTCATCATATTTTAACTTTACATTCTGTACACTTTTTACATTAAAACTAACAACTGGGTATCAATTTGGTGGGTATCAATTGGGGGGTGGGGGTGGTGGGTATCAATTTGGTGGGTATCAATTTGGTGGGTGGTGGTGGGTGGTCAATTTGGTGGGTGTCAATTTGGTGGGTATCAATTTGGTGGGTGTCAATTTGGTGGGTGTCAATTTGGTGGGTGTCAATTTGGTGGGTATCAATTTGGTGGGTATCAATTTGGTGGGTATCAATTTGGTGGGTATCAATTTGGTGGGTATCAATTTGGTGGGTGTCAATTTGGTGGGTGTCAATTTGGTGGGTGTCAATTTGGTGGGTATCAATTTGGTGGGTGTCAATTTGGTAGGTATCAATTTGGTGGGTGTCAATTTGGTGGGTATCAATTTGGTGGGTGTCAATTTGTTTGGGTGTCAATTTGTTGGGTGTCAATTTGTGTGGGTGTCAATTTGTTGGGTGTCAATTTGTGTGGGTGTCAATTTGTTGGGTGTCAATTAGGAGGGTGTCAATTAGGCGGGTGTCAGTTTGTTGGGGGTCAATTGATGTGGGTTTTTTTTGTGTGGTTGTTTTGTTTTTTTTGTTGGCGGGCTCGCGTGGTTCGGTGTGGTGTGTTTTTCGTTTTTTGTTTTGCGCGCCGCTCCGCGATCGCGTGCAAAACAGCATAGAGTGCGGAAGAAGTCGCAGTCCCCACTGCGAGAAAACTAAAGGTCTATTCATACTTATGACAAAACGTCCTTTGGACAAAGTCCAAAGGACAAAAGTCTTTTGGACTTTGTCCAAAGGACAAAGTCCAAAGGGAAATGTCCAAAGGGAGAAGTCCAAAGGGGAAAGTCCAAAGGGAAAAGTCCAAAGGACAACGTATTCATACTTCTTTTGTCCTTTGGATTTTTCCCTTTGGATTTTTGTGTGAGAGGACAGAGTCCAAAGGACTTTTCCCTTTTTGGATTTTGTCCAAAAGGACAAAGTCCAAAGGACTTTTCCCTTTGGACTTTGTCCTTTGGACAAGCCAAAACGTCCTTTGGACTTTTCCCTTTGGACTTTTCCCTTTGGATTTTGTCCTTTGGACTTTGTCCAAAGGACAAATTTTAAGTAGCGTTCATACTTCGTCCAAAGGACAAAGTCCAAAGGACGTTTTGGCTTGTCCAAAGGACGTTTTGGTTTGTCCTTTGGAATTTGTCCAAAGGACGTTTTGTCATAAGTATGAATAGACCTTAACACTGTGTTAAAAATCGCAGCGCGGGAAAACTAGCAGAAAATGGCGGATTTTTGCGAGAAAAGTCGCACACGAATTCGAAAGTGCGACTTTTCTCGCAAAATTTTGGTCAAAAATTTAGTGTACAGTTGAACATTCTCTTGTGTTATATATTCTTGATAATATCAATACTGCTTAATATAGTGGCCGTCGTATTTTTTACGGTTTTTCCAATAAATGTTTTTTACGCTTTTAGACCACTTCCAGTGTCAAGCGTACGAATTTCGGTGTTCCAGCGGCTATTGCATACCTAAAGAATGGCTGTGCGACGGAGAGGCGGACTGTCCCGACCACCGCGATGAATACAATTGCTGTAAGTTGCTGTGACTATTTGAAGGGCGCCCGGAAAAAATACATTCTGCAAAATATCTTCGGAAAGAATGTCTTCTGAAAGACTTTTAAATTGTCAGCAAAAAGAAACTTTTTTTCCTAAGCCTACACGAAACCTTAAAATCAAGCTAAAACGACATAAAAAAGTTTAAAAAAACCTTTAATTGTTTTTAATAATACTGAATAATTTACTGCTGAAAGAAGATATTTTTCCGGAAGATATTTTGCAGAAGGTATTTTTTCCGGACACTATTTGAAGAACTCCCGTTGTGAAAATGTTTAAAAAATATGACGCCTTACAAATATGAGTTCTAATAGCTAGCGGGTGATGGTGTAACACAACCCATTCGGCAATGAGCTACCCAGGCTGGAGATTCCAGGTTCAAGTTCCCCTGAATCGCCCAATTTTTAGCCAAAAGCTAAAAATAACTAATTGTTTTGCATTTTTTCTTTCAAATACTCGATTTATTCGGACTCATATGTCACATATGTTAAGTTCATCTTCATAGAAAATTTGAAAACATTTTAAAACCCGTGCTCAATTGTATAATTTTTTTGGCTAACTGAAAAAACTTTACTCCATAAGAGTCCAGACATACAGCCGCGTTATTTATTTTAAACAAGTCTGAAAACATAGTTACCAACTTTTAAATCCTTTTTTTAGCAGATAAATGCGGCGCGAATAAAATCCGTTGCGCTGAGGGCTGCTGCGTGTCCGCGGCGTGGCTATCCGCGCCGCTGTCAAGTACGAATTTATGCTATTAGTACAGACCAACAGACAGACAAACAAACAGACAGTCGCGTTATTTATTTTAATTAAGACTTAAACATAAATCCTCTTTTTAGCCGATAAATGCGACGCGAATGAATTCCGCTGCGCTGAGGGTTGGTGCGTGTCCGCGGCGTGGCGCTGCAACGGCGTGGCGGACTGCGCCGCCGGCGAGGACGAGACCGACTGCACCTGCACGGAGTTCGGCTGCGCCAGTGGCGGTGGCTGCGTGGCGCGGACGCGGCGCTGCGATGGCGTGCGCGACTGCCTCGACGGAAGCGACGAGTGGGAGTGCGGTAAGTGCTTCTTTTTATTTACCAGTATTATTTTATTTTAGTGCAAAAACTCCCGTTGTGATAATGTTTCAAAAAAATGACGGCTTATAAATAAGAGTTCTAATGTAAAGGTAACAAGTGGTGATAGAACGAATCAATATGGTACTAAGGCTACACATTCAATTTATTTTATGATACAGGCTACAGATTATATTTTATTTGTAATATTAAAAATCGCTTAGAATATTTAATGAAAATGTTATAAATTTATTAATATTAGTAATTTTAGTGATTAATGACTCAACTCTGAAGATTCTTGACGTCACTTTAGATGATTATTTTCCCGTGTGCGCCGATGATTGGTCCAATTACACCAGTAATATTTTTTGCCGACAGATTGGAACCAGGTAATTTATTTCTCTTTTCACAAGAATGAGGTTAAATTTAATTATATTTATTTCTAATTTAACTAAGTTTATTATTGTATCGGTTGCGTTGACTATATAAGCTATCTTTTTTTAGTCTACATAATTTTTGTATTGATAATAGATTATATTTTAAATGTTTTAGACGTGCAACATCCACACGTATAGTCCCGATACGCAGAGAAGATCAAAGTCATACTTTCGTTCTCAAAAACCAGCAGTTGGAAGTAGAATCGAACTTTAATCTAAATCTTCAATTTCTAACTGAAAAAAGGTAATTCGAATTATCATCCTAAAATCAGAAGAACGGTGGATAAAAAAATCAGTATAGTGTGTTGCTAAGAGCCCTACTTTAAACACCAAGTTTAAGTTAGTTACGTTGCGTTAAAAATTAAGAAATGGTGTATATGTATAATCACCAATCGACCGAAATCATGAAGACATATTCAGGTGTGAAAAGTGCGTTTGCAATTTTTGAATAACCTTCATTTTTTGTTGGAAAACCGCGCAAAAACTACTGAAGCTTCTTTTGTTGAACTGACCATCATACTTAACGGCGAATCAGCTGCGCGCAAACTATTGCCATGCAAATTAAATCACATCGTATAAAAATTACTCCTTATGTGACTTTTGTCGATTACAGAACGTTTTTTGCATAAAATATAATAAATGAAGTTTAAATTTATTTAATTATAGACCATATGAAAGCTGTAAATCTCAAAAATCAGTTGCGATTAACTGTGAAAACTACCAATGCGGCGTTTGGCATCCCACTGACTACGAAAAACAGACGATTCCGCTGCGAGCCAAACGATTGGTCGGCGGTCACGTGAGCGCCAAGCACCAATGGCCCAGCGTGGGAGTGCTGTATCATCCCAACAAAGCTTGGGCCTGTACAGCCAGCATCATCTCCCCTTATTATGTACTTACTTCAGCACTATGCGTCAAGCGAACGTAAGTTTAAAAAAAAATAGAAAAAATCTCTAATATTCCTTATTTTAGATTCCGAAAATATGTTTTTTTTTTGTACCTAGCCCTTTTGGTTCGAAAGTTTTGCCTTGTTTTGTTAATATTATTAGCGGTTATTTTTGACTTTCTTACTTTACTTAAAACACATATGTAAGTATTCTAAAAGAGTTTGGTAATAATGTTTGATGAAAATTTTAAATTTCCAAGGGCTTGTTTCATAAAGACGTTTTTAAATTTTCATTTTGCAAATTTCAGCCTACTTTTTATAAAATAAAGGTGATAAAGGTTTAACGACTTTTAATATCTCCGGTCAGCTAAGAAACTACTTTGCGCTGATTGGTTCATTTTTAAAAAGTCGATAAACTGACGACCTGTATATCCTTTATCTTTTATTTTACAAAAAGTAGGCGGAGACTTGTAAAATGAGAATTTACAAACGTCTTTAAGAAGCAGGCCCTAGATTTAAAAAAAGAAAGCAAAAAATTTCAAATTATAAAATAAAAAAAGTAAAAGTTATTATTAGTAAAGCACAATAACACAAAATTGAACAATAGTACTAAAAAAATAATACTTTTTAAGGGACGTGTCGCCTTTGGAATGGCGTTTTATCGGTGGGAACGGTCAGCCGAATATCAGCGACCCGCTCAGTATGGTGCGAACCGTCCAGGAATTCCACCCGCATCCCAACTACAAATACGTCTCCCTATTGGCCAACTATGACGTCATGTTGGTGCGTCTCCGGCGCCCATTGGATCTTATCGGCACGGAGCCAATCAGGGACGGGTTGAAAGGAAGGGTGGGAAGCGTTTGTCTGCCGGACGAGTCGACACCGACCGGAACTTGGTGTGTAACCGCCGGTTGGGGTTACACACTACCCGGAGGTATTTAAAGCTTAGATTTTTGATTTTTTATTGATTTAACTGTCTGAATATCGGCCAGTCTTAATTTCGGCCACCGGCTGTTATTTTTACCAACTATGTGTTTGGCTAGATATATCGTTATGTCAGATAACGATAGCCATATGCAGTTCATTTCATAACTATATGCAAATAACAACAATATCAGTCGGTGGCAAGGCTTGTCGAATTTAAGTCACCCGATAATTACAAAAAATCGTAAAAAAGTTTGATCAATTGAGAATGGCAAATTGAGTGAGAAAAAAATTTTAGAAAGATCCGCGTTCCATACGTATACTGATAACCAATAAAAAACCGCGTTGTCACATGTCAGTCTGGTGTAAACCAGTCTTAAACCCTTAAGTACTTAAAATCTTTTATTTAGGATTCGAAATGAACAAACAACTGAGGCATTTGGAGATGACAGTCGAATCGAAACAACTTTGCAATAGTAGCGATCATTACAGGGGAAGATTAAAATCGGAAATGTTCTGCGCCACTAATACCGATCCATCGAAAGGACCTTGTTTTGTAAGCTTTATTTACAAACTTTTTTTGTTTTTCTATTTCAAAGCGAATTTTTTTACATGTGAAACAATCACATTTGTAAATAATAAAGTATTACAAAATTTATTTGACTATTCATGAGGTAGCGTAGCGTCACAGGACAATTTAGCTCCATGTATTTTCTGTCTAATTATACACCCAAGAAAAATTCGCCCTTTTTTTCTGCTCTTTTCTTAGAGCATTTTTAATGGTTGGTGCATAATTTAGAATGACGAAGGCGCGCCGCTCCTCTGCCACAGTCGGAGCACCGGAGCTTGGTACTTGGCCGGAATGCTGACCCATCACAACTGCGGCTCTAGAAACCATCCAGCCGTTTACTCGGACGTTTATCACATACGGGAATGGATATCGCGGACAGTTGGATTTGCATAAGACAGGAAATTAAGTTTATCACATGCGGAAATGGATTTATCGATTAGTGGGATTTGAGTAAGACGTAAAGTTGACACCGTCCCGCCCTCTGCTCGAAAGTTTATCACATTTGGGAGCGAATTTCCTGATCAGTGAGATTTGCATAAGACGTCACGTTTACACCGCCCCGCCGTTTTACTCGGACGTTTGTCACATACGGGAATGGATCTCGCGAATAGTGGGATTTGCATAAGATGTGAAATTGACACAAAATATTTAAAATATATTTAAAATAATGATCTTGATTATATTTAAAATCAATCTTAAAAAGTTTGGTGATTTTGTGTGCTATAATGAATTTGTGCCACGGTGCTATAAATATTAAAAACTGTGCAATTTAATTTATAAAATTGTGTTAATTGTTTGGTATTTTGTTATTTAATAAATTGCGTATCCGCTATTATTCGTCTGTCGTGTTTGTCGCATTTTACAAGAAAACAACGGAGTGCATAAGAAAAAATTTAAAATTTTAAAAGACGGAAATATAAATTAATTAATTAAATTAATTAATAAAAGTGCAGTCGATAAAATTTTTATTCCGAACGTAGTTATTGCAACGGTTCGGTAATGTCAAATTACCATTATCAGGCATTTCTATAAATATAAAGCAAAAAAAAGCTACATAGATACACAAGAATTAGAAGACATTAGAAAATAAATAATATGAATAAAACACGTAAAAAACGCGTTTTATTTATATTATTAATGCTTAGTAACATCGGCCTTGCGTATCCTGCTTTATTCGAAAATAAATAAACTTTATTCTTGGGTTTCGCTTAGAATTAGAAACGATAAAGTTTTCTGAATGTACTTTCGTTTAAAAATGCCAAAAATTTTTTGTTTGATTAAATTACATAAGATTCTATATTTAAATTAGTGTTGCAAAAAGTTACTTTTACTTTTACTTAAAGTAATAAAAGTAACGGATTTTGGATTACTTTTACTTTTACTTTTACTCGACTTTTAAAATTTCAAATACTTTTACTTTTACTCTTACTCGACTTTTGAAATTTCAAATACTTTTACTTTTACTCTTACTCGGATTTTCCACTGCAAATACTTAAATTAATTTAAGTAAAGCTTAAGTAATTTCAATGGGTTGATTTCCTATGGGCTTGTTGTAAAGTAAATGGCAAAAGACAATTTTTTATGCCGCTAACACGCTAAAACCATTTATTTTGACTAAAAAACTTTTTAAAATGATAATTATGCATAAAATTAGCAAAAAAACTTTAGAACGGAGCTCTGGAGCTCCAAAAACCGGTATTTTGCTCCGAGTTCAAAATTACTTTTATTATACTTTTACTCTTACTTTTACTTAAAAAAAATAGGTCTTACTTTTACTTTTACTTTACTCTAAAAAAATTTTGACCATTACTTTTACTTTTACTTTACTTAAATTAAAAAATCACAAATTACTTTTACTCTTACTTTACTTAAATTAAAATTTTTCAATTTACTTTTACTTTTACTTAAAATAATTCAAAATCAATACTTTTTACAACACTAATTTAAATGCAAAATATATTGTTTAATTTTATTTTGATTAAATCAATAAAAAATTTAATATTTTATCTTTTTTATTATTTAAAAACACTTTCCATTTTTTAATGTATCATATTCGTCATGTAAATTTTAAAAAAATTTTTTTTCGAACTTATTTTACTGGAATGTATAGAATAACTGACTTAATTCCGGCCACCTTTTTTATGTAAGTTTTTTCTGGCTTTTCCAATCGGTCCAAGATTTGTTTTAAAAATCAAACGCTAGCTATTTTTGTTATTCTACTGCAAAATTTAAAATTTTCTGTTACATTTAAAGATCAGTGGAGGTTTAGAGTTTTTTTTATAATGGCCGAAATTAAGGAGCGTACCATTAACCTCGGCCACTTAAAGACTAGTTATAACTATTAACTAGCTGAAACGAACAATGAAAATTTTTAAAGGTTGCTAATTTATCCTTAGGTATTGTTCTTGGTACATATAACATAATTTTTTCCGTTTACAAATTTTTATAGTTATTAGTAAGACTTTAAATAATTATGCCAAAACCTTAAAAAAACAAATTTTAATAACCTGTGTTTTTTGTTTAATTTTTTTGGCAAGAAAAACGCCAAAAAAGTCAAACGCGCAAAAAATTTCTTTATAAATACGGTTACCATAATATTTGAATACAGTAAAAGAACGTCAGGTTCTTTCACCTTAATTGTAAGATGGGCGAAATAAACGGGAAGCTTCAGCTATGCAGTTAGATAAACGCATTGCAAACTGCTTTGGAAAAAAATATAACAAAATAAAAATTATTAATTCTGAGCCCTGAATAGAAGTTATTTTAAGGTTATATGTTCTTTCGTTTAAAATTTGATGCAGTTTAAACACAAAACAAAAGTCCAAAAAATCACAAAAATGCACTTTTTGTATGCAAATGCTAATAATGTAGAAGCACACGAATATAAAATTTTGCAAAAATACGTTATTCAACATTCATCCAGTTACTTTTGTGCTGGTTCTTTTGTGTTTTAAAAATAATCTTATTTTCTAACACTTTAAATTGGTGGCCGAAATTAAGTCAGATACCCTACTTGGAAAAGTTATTAATGCAAAATTTATTTTTTCCTTAGATAACGCAAAAGGTTTCATATCGACAATCCAGGTATTATAGTGGTCCATTGATCTTGTTTTTCACGAAAACGCTCTGAGACCAATCGCGCAAAAATTGAATGCATAGTATGCAAACTTCGGACAATAAGGTAAAAAAAGTAGCAATTAGCTAAATTAAATTAATTAAAATAAATTGACAAAGAAGATGGCGTGAGATAAAAAGCATTCTTCCAGAACACACCATTAAATTATAACAAAGGGTGTACAGAAATTATTAAGAATTAAGATTTTACAAGATAACTTCATTTTATGAGTTTTATTGTTTTTTTATCATAATAATAAAGTGTCAATTTCAATTTAATTGATGGTGTGTTCTCATAAAATGCCTAAAAAAACTTTTTTGTAGAATATAATGAATAATAATGAAAATTGGATTTCAAAAACAGGAGTGAAAATATTTATTCCTTAAAGAAGTGCTTAAATCAAACACAAAGAATTGCGTCAATTAATTCAGTTGGGATAAAATCGAATGTTAAATATTTTTTGGTTTTAAAAACTGGATTCGAAATGGATAAGTATTTAAAAGCATTAAAACCTTCTACGAACGTGGATTATTTCCTTAAAAAGGTATTTTGCTTTGCTATTAATTATGCATGATGAAAAATAAAACTATTCCACATTTTATTGGGTCACCTGTGCACGCAAGGGCGTAGCCCCCCAAATTCTGAGGGGGATTTAACCCTTTCCCCCACTCAGAAGTGGGAGGGGGGAAGAAAAGGTTAACCCCCAATTTTGGAAAAATGAAGAAAAAAATGTCTTTAAAATGACTTCTAACTGCCTCCAAACTTAAGTTTTGAGGTAAAAATGAATGTTTTAAGCAATAAAAAGCTCAAAAATGCAATAGAATGGGCTTTTTGACCTAAAATTTACGTTTTTTAACTATTTTTCCTTTAAAATCGAAAAACGATATGAGTAAAATGCACTTCAAAAAAAAAACGATATGGGTATTTTGCGTTTCTCCGATTTTAACCCCCCTTAATTTGAGGTTTAACCCCCCTACTCAGGACCAACTTGTCCATGTATGGTTGTAACCCCCCTTTTTGGGCTGGGGGAAGTAAAAATTTGGGGGTCCTAACAGAACAATTTTAAAAATTCTTCTCGCGCTTCGTTCCGCTCAGCGCTTGACATTTATATACTTTTTTTACAACTTTTAAGTGATGTTTCTAATGAATTTCAAAGACAATTTTTGAAAATTTTTTCGTGCTGTCGCACGCTTTTTAATGTTATACCTTTTTAAACCTATAATTTTTCAAGTTTAACTTCAAAAAAAAACAATGCAAATAAAAACAAAAAGAATCACTTAGCGCGAGCGCAAAAAATTGTACCCTTTTTTAATGTCTTTTTACGGTATTTTTTTTAATTTGAAGCACAACCCCCCCCCTTTCGAAAAATTTGTATGGAGTATAACCACTCCCCCTTTCCGAAATCCTGGCTTCGCCCCTGTGTGTACGGTGTGGAAATGTTTCCCTGCTATATTAGTAGTTGTGCCCCATTCCCCGTTTTATTGCCCCCTTCCGGCCCAAAAATAAAAAAAGTATTAAAAACACTGCGCTTGGACTGTTTTCGCGAAATTTTTGCAGTTTTTAGCCTATTTTGTATATTTTAACGCATTTTTAGCCATTATTATAGACCTATTTTTACTTAAATTTTGCTTTTTTGTCTTTTGTTTTTTTTTTCCTTTTTTTCTTTTTTTTTTCTTTCTGTCTCCTTGCCCCCTCCCTATTTATTTAAAAAAAATATGCCCTCCCCCTCCCCCCACCCAATTTTGGAATTGCCCCCCAAAAAAACTCCGAAAGAAGGAAAGGCAGGGCACTGGTACTGCCCAGTGTACCCAGCAGATCTGAATAGTCCGAAAATACCAAGCCCCCCACTTATTAGCGGCGTTCCCATCCTTTTGCTGAGAAATAAAGAAACTAAAAAATATGCGATTTTTTAACCCATTTTCGTGAAATTTTCGCAGTTTTTTTTTCAACCGATTTAAACAAAACTTAAACCTTTTACAGCTATTTTTACTTTAAATTTCGCATTTTCTGCCTTCTTCTTTTCTTTTGTTTTGATATTTGTTTGCATGCACATTCCCGGTTTGAAAAAATTGCCCCCCCCCGCGCCCCTTCCCTTACCTCAGGCGCAGTCCCTAGGTTTCGTCCTTCGTGGGGGGGGTGGTGGGGTGTTGTTGGGGGGGGGGGGGGGGGTGGTGTGGGTTGGGGGGGGGGGGGTGGGGGGGGGTGGGTGGGGGTGGGGGGTGGGGTGGGGGGGGGGTTGGTCTGGGGTGGGGGGGTGCTGGGTGCCGAATTGTGTGTTAAAAATTCCTTTTTTTAACCTTTTATTAAAATTATTTAAAAAAAATGAAGTATTTGGTTGGAATACTAGATAGATGAAACATAGATGAACACGGTCAAAAAGCTAGGGGGGTGTTTACCCCGGGTAAATGACATTTCAATAACTAGGAGGATGGATCGAACCCCCCAGCTTTCTAGAGAGTTCGACCCGGGATGGAAGATTTTGAAACCTACAGGGGGGTCAGGTGGGGTCCAATTTCCAAAGCAAAATTCTTTTAAACCATTAAAGGTTGAATAATAGTTTTTTTTTATAAGATAATACTACATTTTATTGAATAAAACACGATATTGAGGTATAAAAAGAGTGCAAAAACATTAATTTATGTTAAAAATTCACGTTTTTAGAAGACAATTTAGTATAAAAAAAGTACTTAAAATTTACTCGATAGGGAGGGGGGTCAGATTTCAAAATCTAGAGGGGGTCAGGGGTTAAAAATTCGAAAATTTGGGGGGAGGGCCCCCTGGATTTTTTCTAGAGGGCGTAGGGGCCCAAAATTTCCAGGCTGGGGGGGGGAACGTGGACCCCACCTTACCCTCCCACTCGTTCATCTATGAATACTAACTAAATAAATCCGCACAAAGCGTAAATTTTTTTTTACTCTCTTATATTTTTATACTTTTATTTTTGGACTACCCCCACCTTTTAAAGTTTTTCTCAGGGACGATTAGTTAAGTTGCACGTCCGTCTTCCTCCCTTTTCAAATCTTGGTTTGACTGCGCCCATGATTCTAGGCCTATTCTTTGTCTATTTTTACAGTGTATTTCATCTAAAGTGCTACACATATATATTGAAAAAAACCCATTGCAAAATAATTTCCTGCCCCCCCCTGATTTGCAATTACAACCATGTATTAAGGAAACAGCGAAAAAAGGCCTATTCTTTGTCTATTTTTACAGTGTATTTCATCTAAAGTGCTACACATATATATTGAAAAAAACCCATCAAAATTATTTTTTTGCTAATTACAACCATGTATTAAGGAAACAGCGAAAAAAGGCCTATTCTTTGTCTATTTTTACAGTGTATTTCATCTAAAGTGCTACACATATATCTTGAAAAAAACCCATCAAAATTATTTTTTTGCTAATTACAACCATGTATTAAGGAAACAGCGAAAAATTCGGTGGTACCAAAATCGTCGGGGGATTTAGACTCAGTAAAACTAACAAAACTACGAATTCCGAATCAAGCAGATGTAATCACAATATCGGATGAAGTGGAAAACAACTCTAATAAGCCGGTGAATTCTCCTGAAAACGTTAAACCACCCGCCTCAAAAATCGTTATTAACTCCGCGTCAAAAACTCCAAAAATTGATGCTTTGCTTAAAAAACCGGAAACGAAAGATTCAGAAGAAGAAAAGAAGTCGCTGTTGGGAATGAACTTGAACTGGGAGGCTTGTGTTGGTTCTGTTTAATCCGACACATCTTTGAACTCCTCCTTTAACACTTCCGCCGCTTCTACTGAAAATCTGGGAAGCGAAAATCAGAATGAGAATGAGAACGGTTCGGAGAGCCCTCCGCCGAAAAGGTGACCCAACACGCCAACGCATCCAGCTGAGAAAAACGCACCGAAATTAATTGAAACTTTGGGAATATTTTTATACTTCCCTCTTACCCAATTTCTAACTGTGTAAGATCGTGTGTTTTTTTTAATACCTATTATTATAAAAGAAGTTGGAGTTGGTAAGTGGAGAGGGAGTTAAACCCAGATTTACGAAAAATGAAGGTTGTTGTTATTGTTGTTGAATAACCAGTTCGTCCGGAGTGGGAGGGGAGTTAAACCCAGATTTACGAAAAATGAAGGTTGTTGTTGTTGTTGAATAACCTGAAACTTATCTTCCCTATGCAGATTATGCAAAGGGCAGGCGCTAAGACAAGCCAGGAGGGGCGAAAATGTTTCACCCCTATGGTTAAGACTCTTCGTCCAACATTAATAACGATGTTGGCAACCTTTACCGCTAGAGTGTTCACTACATGCAGTGTTCACTCATTCCGAGGTCTTTGTCTAAAGGATTTTTTAAGTCGCGCCTAATATTGATCTTAATATTTAACGTCGTACATGGTCAGTATAGGTGTTCCTGCAAGGCCAGTGCTACAAACTCCACACAATAGAGCTGTATTTGTCCAAAAATGAAGGTGAAAGTTAAAATTCGAGGAACGCATTTTATATACTCGTATGTATTTTATATACACGTATTTTATATACTTAGACCTGTGCACTGCCCCCTTCCGGGTTTTATTAGGGGTAGGGGGACAATTCCAAAACGATGGGGGCACAGGGGGACAAGCAGGGGAGAAAGAAAAAAAGATAGGCGAAACCATAGATGTTTTCAGAGAGGAACAGCGGGGTGCACCCCCCCCCTAGAGCCAAAATTTTGGACCCCCCCCCCTGGAAAAGATCCCCGGGGGGCCCCCTCCCCCAAGCTCAAGAGCAGTCCGGCCTGACCCCCCCCCCCCCTGGAGAGGCTGGACCCCCCTCCCCCCCCCCCTCCCGACCAATTTGGAAGTATATTTTTTTATTTACTGTCAAAAACACAGGTTTTTAGTTAAAAACAGTGTTTAAAATACACTTTTTAGGCCTTAATAGGGCTGTTTTAATACATAAAATTCAATATTAGATCTAAAAACACTTTAAATTATTGAGTTTAAAAAATTTTGCTGAAAATACAAACTATTGAGTGTCCCCTCCCCCCCCCTGACCCCCCCTAAATTTGAAATCTCGCACCCGGGGTCGACCCCCCCTAAAAAGCCAGGGGGGTCCGGACCCCCCCCCTAAAAAATTTTGGCCTTCCACCCGGGGGTGGACCCCCCTAGCGGACCCGACCAAAAACATCTATGGGCGAAACTAAGGTA
Source organism: Microlaimidae sp. YZB2_3 (assembly GCA_030248175.1). Taxonomy (NCBI): domain Eukaryota; kingdom Metazoa; phylum Nematoda; class Chromadorea; order Desmodorida; family Microlaimidae; species Microlaimidae sp. YZB2_3. The sequence continues at coordinate 35,422 of JASAMX010003518.1, read as the reverse complement.
AAAATAGGTCTAAAATGGTTTAAAAAGCATTAAAATAGGCTAAAAACTGCAAAAATTTTGCGATGATGGCGTCATAGGTCAAGAATGGTGCCATAATTTTTGGGTGTTTTTTCATTTTTGGGCGGATGGGGGGGGGGCAAATCTTCCAATAAAGCGGAGGGGGGCCTTTCCAGATCGTGCACAGGTCTGAAAATAGTTTTTTTTGATTTTGAAAAAGATATATTTTTTTATTTTTCCAAAACTAGGAAAATAGGTTCACTGCTCTCGCGTTTTAAAATGTGAAAGGAAAAACTCATTCACTAAAATAAAAAAAACGATATGAGTATATAAATTGTATAAAAAAACTCTCGTAGCCCGAACCCATTCATATATGAATTACCCCGGGTAAATGAAATTTCAAAATGTAGGAGGGGGGTCCTAGGGGGGGTCGAACCCCCCGAGCTATATAGGGGGGTCGACCCGGGGTGGAAGATTTTGAAACCTAGAGGGGGGTCAGGTGGGGTCCAATTTCCGAAGCAAAATATTTTAAACCATTAAAGGTCTATTAATATTTTTTTTTAAACATAATACTACATTTTATTGAATAAAAAACGATATTTAGGTATAAAAAGGGTGTAAAAACATGAATTTGTGTTAAAAATTCACGTTTTTAGAAGAAAATTTAGTATAAAAAAAGTACTTAAAATTTTCTCGAGAGGGGAGGGGGGTCAGATTTCAAAATCTAGAGGGGGGTCAAGGGTAAAAAATTTGAAAATTTGGGGGGAGGAGGGGGAGGTCCCTGGATTTTTTTCTAGGGGGGCCCCCGAAATTTCGAGGCTAGGGGGGTGGACCCCATCCTACCCCCCCTTGTTCATCTATGTAACCGGTGCTCAATCTTAAAATACTTAATCTTAATGCCTAACTAAACGTGTTTTCCACAGCTGGACGCTTACCAATTAAAAAGAGCAAAAGTGTCAACCCCGTTGAGCGCCGGTGCGCCCCCTTCTCGCCTCGCTCTTTCATCCGCCAAAAGAGAGGCGCTAAAGAAAGAGCGAGAAGTGGAGAGGCTTCGCAAAGTGGAGGAAAAGGAAAGACTTAAACGGGAAAAAGAAGAGGAGCGAGAAAGATTAAAGCGGGGGGAAAAGGAAGAGAGAAAAAAAAAAAGAAAGGTTGCGAATTCAGAAAGAAAAGGAAAAAGAAGACGCCAGATTGGCGAAAGAAGCTGAAAAACAAAAGCAAAAGGTATGTATAATTTAAAAATAAAAAAAAGAATCTTAATTACAGAAAACAATAAAATCGTAAATCAGAAGTAGTTGTTTAATCTTTAATTAATTTTACAGCATAGTGGTGGTAGGAATTAAGTTCCCATTTAAACAGATTCTGTTTGAATGCGAAGATGCAAACGTGTCCTGAAGACGTCACAGCAATTACTAGCAAAAAATTTAGACGTTGCATCAGGGACGTAGCCAGGGGGTGGGGCGGGGGGGGGGGGGCCGCCCCCCCCCGAAACGGTCGGACAGGAGGAAAAATAAGGATGGTTGGGCGGGGGGGGGGCGGCCGCCCCCCCCCAAATGGTCGCCAGATAGTAAAATTTGGGGGTTTTCAGAGGCTAAAAATTCAAAATTTTCTAGCGCCTCGCTAATCGCTCGGCGCCAAACTTTAAAATAATTTTAGTACCCCAATAAACCCCCAAAACCAAAAATTTGTTCCGCTTCGCTTTGCTCAGCGGTCACTTTCTATAGTATACATACATATATACCTCGTTATTTATGTTGCCTGATGCTAATGTTATTTCAAAGGTAGTACAATAATTTTTATAAGTAATAAGTACTACACAGAAAGAAAAACAAACAATCATATTGTTTGATTTATGTACCTCCTCGCTCCTAAATTTTCCTGCCGCCTATAGCATTGGCTCGGATTTTTTCATATAGGTAGGTACCCCAGAAAACATAGAGCCGAGATGCTGCTCATGTGCTTTGGTTTACAATGTGGGTTTAGCCAAGGGGTCTGAAACTAACGTCTCTAAATTCCTTTTTTTGTAAAATCCAGGCTCTGCCAATGTGTGCTTATGTAATTTTTAACTAAGAAAACATGTTTTTACCGCTAAAAACATTAGATAATACGTTATTAGGCCAAAAACAGTGTATTATACAGCTTTATCTACGTTTATCCCTGCTTTTTTAACGTTTTCAAAAATTAAGGGGGGGGCTCTGCCTCCCCCCCAAATTTTGGGGCGGGGGCGGAGCCCCCCCCGAAATTTTTTTTTGTACTAAAATCCGCCCCCCCCCCCCGAAATGAAACTCTGGCTACGTCCCTGCGTTGCATTAATTAGCGCAGAAACAAAGGTAGGTTTTACAAAAAATTACTTGTAGGTGGATAGTAAAAAAAACCCTACAGTTGTTGTGCAATTTTAGTGCCTAAATAACGCATTTTTAATCTAGAGAATTAATATTATTAATCAAAAAATCAAGAAAATTAAATCAAGGTTTCTAGTTTAAAACCCAAGCAATTAAATTAATGTATTTTTTAAAACAATTTAGTTACTTACATAGGCAGACCTGTGCCCTGCCCCATGGGATTTTATTGGGGGGGCGTTCCAAAACGGGGGGGGGGGGCAAACTCTCCATTAAAGCGGGGGGGGGGCATTTCCAACGTGTACAGGTCTGCATAGGTGTTTTTGAGGGAACAAAGGGATCCCCCCTCCTGGCGCCAAAATTTCTAAACCCCCCCTAGAAAAAATCCAGGGCTTATCAGTTTACACGTCAATTGTTCTCCTTTTTTTAAATAACCAGACCTGTGCACGGTCTAGAAATGCCATCCTCCGGAATATTTGTGGCTTTGCCGCTTTACACCGTTTTATTGCTCCCCCCCCGTTTTATTGCCTCCCCCCCCCCTCGCCCAAAAGGAAAACGCACTTAAGAACTTATCTTAAGTTACTCATTTAAAATTTTTAAAGTAAGCATATCTCATCAAAATTGGGTCAATTAATTAATTAATTGGGTCACCAAATCGAGCTTTGCCCTCTTAGAATTGTTTTACAACACGCAGTTTTTTGTACATACTGTAATATAATAATTTTTCTTAAAAGAATTATGTGTAGTATATATTGTGTTCTTGAGTGAATGAATCAGTTAAGTTTTGTATTCGCAATTGTTTTTTATTGCAGGAAGAAGCAGAAAGAAAGAAGCAAGAATTAGAAAAACAAAAACAGCTAGAAAAGGTATAATATTGTTTTCATTTTGCTCTTCAAATATATCATTATGGCAATAATAGATCTTTTGTGACCTTAACTACTTTTAAAAACCCTTCAGTAAAAACCTGAAATCCCAGGAAATTTTTTCATTGAGCAAAGTTATTTTGAAGAAACTGTTAGCTTTTTTTTTCATTTTTGTTTTGAATCAATGCAAAAAAATTGGAAATCAATGCAAAAAAAGTAGGGCCCATTTCTCCCCTTAATCCCAGAGTAGCAAAAAAACAGCTACTCTATTTTACTAAAAATAATTTCCGCTATTAAAAATTTTTTTTAACGAATTTAAGTAAACCACAAAAAAAGTTAAAACTATCATTTAAAACCTGAAATAGGTTTGTTTTGGTAAACAATGTATGTGGTTGCACGATTAAACCGTAAATGGGCAAGAGGGGAGGGATTGGAGGGGGTTAATTAACCCCATACATGGGCACGGGGGTTAACCCCCCAAATTCTGAGAAGGGGGGTTTAACCCCCCCACTCAGAAGGGGGGGGGAGAAAAAGTTAACCCCCCAATTTTGGAAAAATGAAAAAAAAAAGTCTTTAAAATGACTTCTAACTGCCTCCAAACTTAAGTTTTAAGGTCAAAATGAATGTTTTGAGCAATAAAAAGCTCAAAAATGCTATAAAAAGGGCTTTTTGACCTAAAATTAGCGTTTTTTACCTATTTTTCCTTCAAAACCGAAAAACGATATGGGTAAAATGCACTCCAGAAAAAAAAACGATATGGGTATTTTGCGTTTCTCGGATTTTAACCCCCCCCTTATTTGGGGTTTAACCCCCCCCCACTTCGGACCAACTTGCCCATTTATGGCTAACCCCTCCACTCAGAAGTGAGGGGGGAAGGTTAACCCCCCAATTTTGGAAAAATGAAGAAAAAAATGTCTCTAAATAGACTTCTAATTATCCGCAAACTTAATTTTTGAGGTCAAAATGAATGTTATAAACAGTTAAAAGCTCAAAAATGCAATAAAAAGGGCTTTTTCACCTAAAATTATCGTTTTCACCTTTTTTTGAAATCGAAAAACGACATGGGTAAAATGCACCCCAGAAAAAACGATATGGGTATTTGGCGTTTCTCGGATTTTAAACCCCCCTAATTTGGGGTTTAACCCCCTCTCCGGACCATTTTGCCTATGTATGGATTAACCCTTAGTTTTCTAAGACCCCACCTAAGCCTCAACAACAACAACTGAAAAGATTTTTTAACCTTATTTGTTATTGTTTCGCTGGATTCATACACCCTGATCTCGTGATCTAATTCAGCTTTAAGGAAAATTGCTAAAACCTGGAATAACTCCAATGTTCTTTTAATCTTAATGCTATATAAAAATAAAAACGATCGAGTTCTAAGTGGAGCAAAGCTAGAAAAATTTTTTTTAAATTTCTTCAGGGCCGCTAAATTTTTACTCATGCCGAACTGTTCAGACTCTCATGGATACGCTCATGCTCCACATGTCCTCCAAATTTTATTTTAGATAAGGGGTCCACAATTTCGAGGCTAAGAAAGGGTAGGCTGTACGCTGCCCCTAGTTCATTTATGGCCTCTTCTCAGTTTCAGGCACAGTGCTCGCTTAAAGTTATAATATTATTTTATACATTTTTAAGTGAAGATAGCTAAATTGAAAGAAAGATGTAAGATTTCATTAAACTAAAATTGGTTTTGCCTTATTTTTATGCATCCTAACACAATAATCCATTTTAATTTAAATGAAGGTTTAAGCAAAAATCAATTAAACGTTTTTAATTATATTTTAGGAATTAAAAGAACGTGAGAAAGAACAAAAACGCTTGGAAAAAATAAAAGAAAAAGAAGAAAAACAAAAGTAAGCTGATTAAAAAATTATAAATTTCATTTTAGTTTTTTTATTAAGCTTTTAAGCTTATAGTTGCAAACGATTACGTAGCTAGTTATGTTACAAACAGTTCCGCAAATAATCTTCTGAACTTTAAACAGAACACTTGTAACCTTTTTTTATCTTAAAATATACCAAATTAAATTTCTTTTTATAAAAAGCATATCGTTTTTATTCTTTACGAAAAACAATTTTTTTTCCAGAACCTCACCTCTATGTGTAATAGTAATTTTAAAAAAATTAATGTTATTCACACAATTAATGTTTTGTTTTATTATAATCATAGGTGTTTTTGGTCGGGTCTGCTAGGGGGGGGGGGGGTCCACTCCCGGGTGGAAGGCCAAAATTTTTTAGGGGGGGGTGGTCCACGGGGGTCCGGACCCCCCTGGCTTTTTGGGGGGGGTCGACCCCGGGTGCGAGATGTCGAATTTAGGTGGGGGGGGGTGAGTCGGGTACAATTTTTTAGCAAAATTTTTTTAACTCAATAATTTAAGTGTTTTTAGGTCTAATATTGAATTTTATGTATTAAAACAGCCTATTTAGGCCTAAAAAGTGTATTTAAACACTGTTTTTAACTAAAAAACAGTGTTTTTGACAATAAATAAAAAATATACTTCCAAATTGGTCGGGAGGGGGGGGGGAGGGGGGTCAGCCTCGCTGGGGGGGGGGTAGGCCAGACCGCTCTCGAGCTTTGGGGGGGGAAGGGGGGACCCCCTGGATTTTTTCTTGGGGGGTCCAAGATTTTGGCTCTAGGCGGGGGGTGGACCCCTCTGCCCCCCCCCCCAAAAACACATTTTATTATAATTATATTAAAATAATATTAACTACAGAAAGATAGAGGAAGAACGACTGCGACGAGAAGAAGAAAGACGTCAAGAAAAATTACAAAAAGAACAAGAGAAACAGCGACTAGAACAAGAAAAGGTAAGGGACGGTTTGTAATTAAATAAATGTTTTATTAATTTAGCTTTAATTCTTGTTATATAGCAACTATAGATGCTCGTGGCCGTGGGAGTATCTGTAAGTAAGCAAACGCATAGGTAGGCAGGGGGGTTAAACCCCCCAAAATTCCAAATATAGCCGACACCCCCCTTATATTTGGCGGTACCCCTGACACCACTCTCCTAAAATTGCTGTGGCTGCCCACCTATGGCTGGGACACATCATCCCCTGCGGCTGCAGGGTACAACAAGTACCAAAAACGCTAAAATATAGTTATTTCAGGTATACACCAAAAAAATTTGGGAACACCGACACCGCCTTCAACTTTTGGGGGTCGGTCTAACTCCCAAAATCCGGAAGCTGCTCACCTATGCGCCTGTACGCCTCCTCAAAAACTACTTCTCCTCCACACCACCTCCACCACCCCTGACCCCTTCCTCCTAAAAGTTAAATTTTAGAGCAAAACCTAAATCTATCTAATAGAAAACATGTAGGGCTTCATAGGTGGGCAGCTTAGCTTCCCAAATTTTGAAAGAGGGTGTATAACCAGAAAAAAATTTTGCTCGCCGTAGGCAGCTGAAAGTTTTTTTGGCGGTTTAGGTTACATTTTTAGTGTTTTTAGGACTGTGTGTGACCCCGATTTTTTTCCTTTTTTTTGGGAGGGGTGGTGCGCAGTTTTGAGAATTTGGAAGGGTATAACCATAGGTGGGCAGCAACAGCCTCCCGGATTTTGGGAGGGGTAATACCCGACCTTCAAAATTTGGGAGGGGGTGTCCCAAATTTTTTTTGGGATATACCTCAAATGGGGTCCTACCTTCCCCTGCCCACCTATGCCTTAAAATTTTTTCTGGGGGGAGGCGAAATTTCGATGCTGGGCGGTTGAACCCTACCCTACCCCCCCATATTGTTCATCTATGACTACGTCAATTCATGATGACTTACGGCCACTCTTCCTTTTTTGGATCCAAGTGCTTAATTTTTAAAAAAATAATTTAGTTAGGATGCCCATTTAAAACTGATAATTAATTGGTTCTTTAAATCTTTAGTTTGTTTGTTATTGGTTTTGCAATTTTTTTACCATCAGAGCGTCCTATACAACTGTTTTAAAACTTTATTAGTCTAAAAGCTAATTGTCAATTATGCAAAATTAATGTTTTTTTATAAAAAATCGTTGTTTTAATTAGAAATCCGAAAATAAAATGAAAATCGTCACAATTTAAAACCTCAAAACAACATGATTTCGGGTATTTTTTGGCGAAAACATATTGTCCATTGGAAAGTTGTCCATGCGCATTATAAAAAAATATGGATTAATTTTTTGTAGAACGTGGTATTGTTGCTTTCTATAGACAAACAAATATCTAGTCCCAATAATTTTAACTCAGTTAAAAGACAAAAAAATTAAGTTGCAGGTTGCAGAATCCAAAGACTCCTTTGGGAAATACGATTTGTCCATAATAAAAATTTCTATGTTATGTTTGTTTTAAAATTAAACCCGCTATGACATTCTCCAGCTTAAGCTTTGCAATGACCCTTTATAGATAATATACATGCATTAAAATTAACATTCTAAACCATTAAAACTCGCTCTTTCACGTGGTAACCATGGTTTTCAATCTAGTCGCACCAATTTTTTATAATAGTATGTTCTTTTTTTGAAAAAATGCTGTAAACAAATTTGGGGGCTTTTTCCAAAAAAACCCTTAAAAATCACTAAAAATTTATTAAAAATTTCTAAAAGGGTGTTTTAACTTCGAACACATAATATAAAATTAAAATCAATTACTTGTCATATGATGTGTCTTACAAAATATTAAAATTTATTTTTAATACAAAAAAAGTAAAAAAAATTTTTTTAATTACTAAAAAATTATTGTTTTTACTTTTTTATATGTTTGTGCGGTTTTGTTAAAAATAATTCCCGTGTTCAAAGGAAAAGCCTTAGCCAAGCAAATATGATTTTTTTTTAATTTTCGTCAATAGAATTAAGATTTTTCATAAAATCACTAAACTGTGAAAAATATTTTTTCAAATTGTTTTCTGGGATAAAAAAATGCGTAGATTTTATAAGAATACTTTTTATAGCTCTAAAAATGACCTGTTGAAATGGTTAATATTTTTCGAACTTTTGTTTTTCTCTATGTAAACATTTAAAAAAAAACAAAATTAATACAAAAATAACTTTTCTGTGGTGAAAAAAGTGTGTAAATTTCATTAAAACGTAAGCTTTAACTTTAAAAATCAAGGAAAAGGTCTAAAATTCTAAATTATCACTAAAACAATTTTTTTCAAACTTAAAAAAAAAGATTTTTTTTTTCAAACTTTTTTCTATGTTTTAATTAAAAAAACCATGAAGTTCAAAGTAGTTACATAGGGTAAAAAACTTTTAGCCTGAAATTTTTTTTTAAAAAGCTTAAGAATTAAGGGTTTTAGAGCCGATTTTTAAACCTTTTTTAGGAAAATGTTTTTTGTTTGTTTTTTTTGTTGAAAAAGTGACTAAAAACACCTTTTTTCTATTTTTTTATTTAATAGGATATGTTTTTAAAAAATGCTTATCAAAAGCTAAAAAAAGCGTCCAAACCTATAGACCTATCGACCTATTTTCAATTAGCTAAAGGCTTAAAGACTCTTATACATTTTGTTTGAGGGGGTGTCAAAAAGTGGTTTTTTAGTTCACTTACCTATACACGCACCCCTTAAAATCATTTTTGCAATATTTATGTTATTTTTTTTTTTTTTTTTTTTTTTTTTTTTTTTTTTTTTTTTTTTTTTTTTTTTTTTTTTTTTTTTTTTTTTTTTTTTTCTTTTTTTTTTTTTTTTTTTTTTTCTTTTTTTTTTTTTCTCTTCTTTTTTTGTTTCGTTCTTTGTTTCTTTTTTCTTTTTTTTTTTTTGTGTTTTTTGTGTTCTCCTTGCTTTTTTCTTCGCTGTTTCTGTCCTTGTTCTTTCTTTTTTCTGGTTTCTTTGTTCTTCCGTTGGGGGGTTCCTTTGTTGTTTTGCTTTTGTGTGTTTTCTTTTTTCTCTTGTTGCTGGCCTTTTTTTTCTTTTCTGTTCTGTTTTGTGTGTCTTTGTGTTGTTTTCTCTGGTTGTGCTGTGGTGCGCGTGCTGTTGGTTTTGCTCTGTCTTCTTCTGGCGCTTCGGGGGGCGGCGCCCTCGCTCCCTTCTTTCTTGTCCGTTCGGGGGGGGGGCGGCGCGCCCCCTCTGGCTTGTCCTGCCCTGTCGTGCGTTGTTTGTCGTCCTCCCCTTGTTTTTTCGTCTGCTCTCTTGCGCGGTGCTGTCTGGCCTTTGCTCTTGTGGCTGTCCGCGCTTGTTTAGTGCCTCTTTACATCCCCCTCTGCGTGTTCTCGGGCTCTTTTTCCGCCAGGCCGTCCGCTCGTCCAGTTCCTGCTGCGCGCTGTCTCTTTTCAGCCTAGCGTGGGTGGCTTTGGCCGCTGTGTGGTTATTAAAGGGGTTCTGTCAAGGGTAAAGTTTTTGGTCATGCTATGATTATACTTAACGACAGTGTCGTGACCAGAAGAAAAGCAGCTCCCTCCTTCAAAATTCGGCGACGTGTAATGTTATTTAAAAACGATATAGGTAAAATGCACTCCAGAAAAAAAAAACGATATGGGTATTTTGCGTTTCTTTGATTTTAAACCCCCCCCCAATTTGGGGTTTAACCCCCCCCCCCCCCAGCGCGGGCCCAGGTGGGGGGGGGGGGCGCCCGACCCACCCCCCCAAATCTAGCAAAGCCGGATTTTTTTGTAAGGGGGGGCCCTTACGTTTTTTTTTAAATTTTGGGAGACAAAAATTTTTTCTTTAATATTAATACAGAAACTTTCCTGATGCCTTCCAAAAGCATATTAATAGTCAAAAAAGCTAAATTTCCCCGCTACGCGGGTAGTGTAAATTGACAATTTATCTTAGTTTTTCGATTACAAGTCGATTATCCCGTTCAGTAGTTAAGATATACAGTTTAATAAAACTACTATAAACACTATTATCCTTTAATTAACGTTTTAAACACATGTTTTAAATGTGTAGGTATAAAAAATCTTAAATTTTGTAATAAGTATTATCTGGAGTTAAAATTTCTATTGTATTTTGGTGCCTTAAATTAAAAATTTTCTCCACCGGGAACATTCTGCCCCCCCCCGGACCTCCCTAACAAGGAGCTCTGCCGCTTGATCCCTCTGGGGGGGAAATTTTTAAAACCCCCCGGACAAGGGGCTCCGCTCCTTGACCCCGCTGAGGGGCTCTCGCCCCCCAGACCCCCCATATCTGGGGGGCTGCCTGCCGCCCCTCAGACCCCTCTTCAGGGTTAGTATTGCTCCCCCAGACCGCCCCCCCCCCGAAATGAAATCCAGGACACGCCACTGCCCCCCCACTACAGACCAACTTGCCCATGTATGCCTCAAATACCCCATTTTTAGCGTTTTTAGTACTGGGAGATCCCCCAAATTTTAGGGGGGAAGGTGTCCAAGGTACTCCCAAATCCTAGGGGGGTGTCGTCGACTATAATCAGGATTTTGGGGGTATAACCCCCAACCCTTCCTGCCCACCTATAAGTATAAACCCTCCCCTCTCCCAACCCCTTTTCCGCTTGCCCATCTATCATACCATCTTGGCTTCAAAATTGCTAAATAATTGATAATAGAACACTAATAATATAAAAATAATAACCCGCAAGAGCTTAAAACTTATCCTTGATTTGTTTTTTTAGCTTGAGAAGCAGTTAAAAGAACAACCACGCATTAGTTCATTTGTCAAAATCGTCGCAGCCCCGGAGGAAAAAGAAGTCGAAACTGCGGTAAGTGTTTTTGTTTAATTTTATTGAAAACTTGAAAAGTTATTGCGCAAAAAAGTACTTTTGGTTATATCTAACTACTAACTTGGTTACAACAATATGATTATTGGGAAGAGTTATACACATAATTAACCTGTCTAAATTATACACAAATATTATCTTTACGCCTAGCCTACCCATGTAGGTAGGATTGCTTGCTTACGTATAATCTGCAAAAAGCGTGTTTTTCGGTCTTATAAGCCAAACTAAAAGTCTTAAATCCCGTCCAATTTCGGAAAATTGAATAAAAATGTCTTAAAAAAGAATCTCTATTTACCTTTATTCTTAAGTTTGATTTTCAAACGATTGTTTTCAGCAATAAAAAGCTTAAAGATTTGTTTAAAAAAGGTTTTTGAATTAAAATGTGTTTTTCGCTTTTGTTTTTTAAATTGAAAAACTAATGGACAAATTCCCTCCATAAAAACGGATATAGAAATAATGCTTTTTTTCGATTTTAACCCCTCCCTAACTAAACCATACATGGGGTTGGGGGGTTAACCCTATACATTGACACGGGGGGGGGGGTGGGGGGATTAACCATAGATGTTTTTGGTCGGGTCCGCTAGAGGGTCCACCCCCGGGTAGAAGGCCAAAATTATTTAGGGGGGTCCGGGGGGGGGTCCAATTTAATTTTTTTAACTCAATAATTTAATTGTAATAATTTTATTTAATTTTATTTAATTTTTTTAATTGTTTTTAACTAAAGAACCGTGTTTTTGACAGTAAATAAAAAATATACTTCAAAATTGGTCGGGAGGGGGGGTTCAGCCTCGCTAGGGGGTGGTCAGGCCGGACGGCTCTCGAGCTTTGGGGGGGAAGGGGCCCCCTGGATTTTTTCTAGGGGCGTCCAAAGTTTTGGCTCTTGGGGGGGGGGCGTGGACCCCCCTGTCCCCCCAAAACATCTATGGGGTTAACCATACATGGGCAAATTGGTCCGAATTGGGGGTGGGATTAAACTCCAAATTAGGGGGGTTAAAATCCGAGAAACGCAAAATACCCATATCGTTTTTTTCGGAGTGGATTTTACCTATATCGTTTTTCGATTTTGAAGGACAAATAGGTAAAAAAAACGCTAATTTTAGGCCAAAAAGCCTTTTTTATTGCATTTTTTGAGCTTTTTACTGCTTAAAACATTCATTTTGACCTCAAAACTTAAGTTTGGAAGCAGTTGGAAATCAAGTTTTAAAGACGTTTTTTTTCGTTTTTTTTTTCCAAAATTGGAGGTTAACCTTTTCTTCCCCCCTTTCTGAGTGGGGGGGGAGGTTAAACCCCCTTTCTCAGAATTTGGGGGCTTAACCCCCGCGCTCATGTATGGGTTAACTCCCCCCAAATTCTGAGAATGGGGTTCAAAAATGCAATAAAAAGGGCTTTTTGACCTAAAATTAGCGTTTTTTTTACCTATTTTTCCTTCAAAATTGAAAAACGATATGGGTAAAATGTTCTCCAAAAAAACGATATAGGTATTTTGCGTTTCTCGGATTTTAACCCCCCTACTTTAGGGTTTAACCCTCCCACTCCAAACCAACCAATTTGCCCATGTATGGTTGTTAACCCCCCAAATTCTGAGAAGGGGGTTTGACCCCCCCGCTCAAAAGTGGGGAGAGGGGAGAAAAGGTTAAATCTGTCCCCCCCCCCAATTTTAGAAAAATGAAGAAAAAAGTCTTTAAAATGATCTCTAACTCCAAAGTTGAGTTTTGAGGTCAAAATGAATTTTTAAACAGTAAAAAGCTCAAAAATGCAATAAAAAGGGCTTTTTGACCTAAAATTAGCGTTTTTTACCTATTGTTTCTTTAAAATCGAAAAACGATATGGGTAAAATGCACTCCAGAAAAAAACGATGATGGGTATTTTGCATTTCTCGGATATTAACCCCCCTTCCTAATTTGGGGTTTAACTCCCCTACTTCGGACAAACTTGCCCATGTATGCCCTAAACCGGTTTGTAATCTCGCCCCCTTTCGTTCAGGAACGACTTGTTCCTGTATTATACAAAAATAGTACTGCGTAAGCCATAAGATGTGTGTAAGGGCATTCACAAAAATAGATGTAACGGAATAACAATCAAATCCTTTTTTTATTTACTTGACATAACAATAAGTCAAAATAATCATAAAATAATCAACTCGTAGTTGACTCTTGTTATAACCTACAAATAGTATAAACATTATAAGTCATTGTCTCGCATAGGTGAAAACGGTCCGGGGAGCTAGGTGCGTGGTTACCAGGGGTAAATCGAATTTTAAATTCTAGGAGTGGGTTCCCAGGAGGAGGGGGAAGGGAGGGGGGCGGACCCCCCCCTAGCTTTTAAGGGAGGGGTCCACCCGGAGTGCGAAATTTTGAAATTTAGAGGGGGGTCAGGTGGGGTCCGGTTTCAAAGCAAAACACTTTTAAACCATAAAAACTTTAATAATTTTTCTTTTTATAGGATAATACTACGTTTTATTGAATAAAAAGCGATATTCTGGTGTAAAAATGGTGTAACAACATCAATATGTGTTAAAAATTCACGTGTTTGGAAGAAAATTTAGTATAAAAAAAGTACCTAAAATTTTCCTGAAGGGGGAGGGGGGTCAGATTTCAAATTCTAGAGGGAGGTCAGGTAAAAAAACGGAAATTTGGGGGGAAGGGGGCTCTGGATTTTCGTCTAGAGGGGGGGTCCAAAAATTTCGAGGCTAGGGGGGGGTGGACATGGACCTTACCCTGCCCTCCCCCTTTCCAGTGGCGTGGTCAGGATTTTATTTGGGGAAGCGGTCTGGGCCCCCCTGCCCCCCTGGGCACGCCACTGCCCCTTTCTCACCTATGGTGTTCGGCTGATTTTATACTGATTGTGACTCTTTGTGTCAGAAACGACGGGTTTTTTTGTAATTTACAGAGTGACGCCTTTTCACTGCCATGGCTGCGCCCCTTTCAAATCAAGGAAGGTATGTCCGTGGCTCCCACGTGCCGCAGAAATCCGCTTTTAGAAGAAGATAAGGCCAGTTTCGACCGGTCTGTTTTAACTGAACAAACAGTAAGTTATTTTGTTTTGTTTTTTTTTTTTTTTTGAAACTAGGAGGGTTCTTTACTCCGCCGAGTAAATGACATTTTAAAATCTAGGAGGGGGTCTTAGGCGGGGTCGAACCCCCTGCAGACCTATGCACGGTCTGGAAATGCCTCCCTCGCTTTATTGGAGGATTTGCCCCCCTCCCCCCCGTTATATTGCCCCCCCCACGCCAAAAAATGAAAAGGTACCCAAAAATTATGACGTTATTTTTGACCTATTATGACGCCATTATCGCCAATTTTTTATAGTTCTTAGCCTATTTCAATGCGTTTTAATACAAAAAACAGTAACAAAAACTATGGGGAAAACAGAAAATATCCCAGATAAGCACACATGAAGAAATTTAAGCAAAAATACGATGAAGACAGCCAACCAAAATTATAAATTAATAAATAAATGGTCTACCTGATGTGCTAAAATTAAACAAAAATATAATTTTAATTAAAAAATATGTTTCGCTCCTTTTAATCTCCTAGACGTATTTTTTAGCAAACTCCTTGAAGGAGGCGAAAAGGAGCTCGTCAGTAGGCGAATTCGCGTTTTTCAAGGAACATAAATTCGCATGACAAAACATGTGCATGCATAACAAAAAAAATTATAGGAAGAAAAACTAAGCAAAAATGTTAAATTTCTGAAAACGTCTATAAAAATACTACATAAACATATTATTATAAATATATTTTAGGAGTAGATTATAACTTATAAGACAAAGTTAATTCTTATATAACCTTAATGTAAAAATTAGGTAATCAAAATTATACCTTGGTCAATTGATTCCATCGCGTAAAAAATTTAAAAAAAAAAAATAATATTAAATTAAATTATTAATAAAAATATTTTTTTAACAGACAGAAACAGACCGAGAGAATGAACAGAAAAAAAAAACAAAAAAATAGAAATTAAGATATGATTAACTTTTGGGACAGAAGTTTGAAAAAACACAAAAAATGTTTGCCTTAATGATACATTGAACACAATATTTGCAAATCTAAATTATTTACATTAATTTGAGGTTTAATTTTACACTATAAAACCAACCTGTATAACCCAAAATTTTTTTTACCTATTTACTTTTTAAAAAAACAATAATATAAAAAAACTTGTGTGGTAACTACAAAGCTTAAGCTTTGTAGAGATTGAGAATATGCAACTACTTGCGTAAGCTAAGTAGAGACAGAAACTTTTTTGTAAATTTAATTAAACGAAATATTTTATAATGTAAAGAAATAAAAATTATTAATGTTCGTATGCTTTTGAAATTTATTTAAAAAGATGTTGATGCAAAATTGTTTTCAAAGTTTGATTATTATAAATTTCAAACTTGGCCATAAGAGGTTTATATCTTACAAAAAATCGTTTTAACTGTTTATAAAGTTCATTTTTGTTAAAGCCTAATTGTAAAAAATAAGAATATAGTTCACAAATTTTATCACAAAAATAATTTTTATTCGAACAAATCCGAAAAATTCGAACAATTTGCGTAAAAAAATACATTTTAAACCTATTTTTACTTAAATTTCGTCTTTTTCGTACCTTTTTCTCTTGTTTTCCTTGTTTTTTCTCTTTGTTTCTTTTTTTTCGTTTCTCCCCCGCTTATCCCCCCGGGATTTATTGCCCCCCCGTTTCAAAAAAGTTCCCCCTCCGTGCCCTCCCCATTTTGTAATTCCCTTCCCCCCAGTAAAACTCCGGGGGAGCAGTGCACAGGTCTGCCACTTATTTTCTAGGGGGATCGACCCGGGGTATTGAAACCTAGAGAAGGTCAGGTGGGTTCCGATGTCCGAAGCAAAATACTTTTAAACCATTAAATGTTTACTAATTGTTTTTCATAAGATAATACTACATTTTATTAAAAAAAGCGATATTCTGGTTTAAAAAGGGTGTAAAAACATATTATTTTTGTGTTAAAAATTAACGTTTTTGGAAGAAAATTTTAGTATAAAAGAGTGCTTAAAATTTTCTCGATGGGAAGGGGGAGTCAAACTTAAATTCCACAGAGGGCCCAAAATTTCGAGGCTCGGGGGTTGGACCCCACCCTACCCCCTCCCCTTGTTCATTTATGCGCCTGTGGTGTGTAGTGTCTCAGACCTGTGCACCTCCACCTGGGTTTTATTGTGGGGGGGGGGGGGGGGGGGTGGGGGGGGTGGGTTGGGGGGTGGTTCTCGAGTGAAGGGGGTGTGGTGGTGTGGGGGGCAACATTTTTGAAACGGGGGGGGGCAAGTAGGGGAGAAAGAAAAAGAAAAAAGAAGGGAAAAGATAAAAAGGACAAAAAAGCAAAAATAAAGTAAAAATTGGTCTAATATGGCTTAAAATCCACTTGAAATAGGCTAAACACTGCAAAAAATTTGTGATTATGGCGTCATTATAGGTCGAAAATGGCGCCATAATTTTTGGTTTTTTTTTTCCATTTTTAGGTGGGGGGCAGATCCTCCAATAAAACGGGGGTCATTTCCAGACCGTGCACAGGTCTGAGTATCTTCAAGTTGTATGTAAATGTAACTGTAATTTTACTTTATTGATTGGTAATATTTTACTAATACCTTTGTAACAGTGTAATACAAAGTAAAATTTCGTTGATAAGCGCGATCATTCTTGGATCAGATTCGTAGGAGCAGGAGGTAATAAAATCTCTTACGTAAATGGAATTTTAAAATCTATTTTAAGGGGTCCTGGCAGATCCCTTTGATTTTTCGGCAGTTGGGAAGTATCGTTACTAACTCGTATGAATTTAAAATTATAATTTAGCTTTAAAATTTTAATTTTTAAAACTTTGTAAATGTATACTTTGTGTTTTAGAAAGAGGCGAATTGTAGTTATTTATCGCTTTTAAAATCGGAAGACTACAAGAAGGGATTCCATCCTCGGTCGCTTCCTCCCCAAGACATTATTATTGAAGATGAAAACAATACAAAGTAATCAAAATAGTATTTCTAAAGTGTTTAATTGTTTGTTTATTGAGTTGCACAGTGGTAAACACGGCTTTATCAATGGTTTATTGATAAAGCCTTTAGATAGTATAAAACGTCGTTACTACGGCAAAATGAGCCACAATTCGTATAAAATATATGTGACTGTGCTGCGACTTATTTTAAATTTAAAACAGGACCATATGCACTACAGAATGAGTCACAGTCACGTGTATTTTATAATGACAGTGGCTCATTTTGCCGTAGTAACGACGAAAAGGCGTTTTGATAATCGTCCAACAAAAAAGCTTTAATCGGGAGGTCTAATGGATATAGTTTAAGAAAGTGTGCACTGCACTAATTTCAGAAAAAAAACAATTAAAATTACGTTAAAATAGTATAAAATAATAAAACATTAATTAGGTAATATCGCAATTAAAATTTTTTATAATAGCTCGGCGCAAAAATTTCAAAAAAAGTTAATTATAGAATTATAGCATTAAGGTTGCAAAAAAAATAATGGCAACTATGCGTTGCAAGTTTTTGATTATTTTTAAACAAACTCATTTGTACATCAGTCAGTAATGGAGAGAGCATGAAACCATCAACCATTTCTATTAAATTTAAAATGTAATTTCATTTTATTTTTGACACAACAAAACAAATTAAGTTATTTATTAATTTCCTAATATAATTTTGTATTACAGACTAAAAATGAAAGCTAAGTGTCTCCAGTTTCACGATAATAACCGGCCTGCCTATTACGGTACTTGGAGAAAAAAATCGCAAACAATCTCAGCGCGTAAACCATTGGCTCAAGATACGGTGAGTTTTGTAAATCAGTAAAATACAACAGAAATAAACAATTACACAACATTCAAGTTGGTGTGAGAATTAGAAAGTAGAATGAATGGAATTAAATGCAGGTAGAATGAAGTTAGTTTTAAACCCTTTGTTGTTTTGTAAAATATAGGGTTATTTAATACAATGAAAAACCCAGCCTTCAGATTTGCGCATCATATTGCGTACCTTGACAGATAGTTAGTTAACTAGAAGCAATTTTTTTAAACGTGGTAGGTAGTTACCAACAATGGGTAAAAAAAATAGGTTCAAATTACATTTTAAGGGTCTAATAAATAGTTAGAACTTGGAATGTAGCTCTTTGGCTTTTTTTACATTTTGGAAACGGAAATGGTAAATTAAAGGTAAACCAGGGGCGTAGCCAGGATTTTGGAAAGGGGGGTTGTACTCCATACAAATTGTTCGAAGGGGGGGATTGTAGGGGGTTGTACTCCAAATTTTCAAAATATCGTAAAAAAGACATTAAAAAAGGGTAAAAATTTTTGCGCTTCGCGCTAGGTGATTCTTTTTGTTGTTATTTGCATTATTTTTTAAAGTTAAACTTGTAAAATTTCCGGTTTAAAAAGGTATAACATTAAAAATCGTGCGATAGCACGAAAAATTTTTCTAAAATTGTCTTTGAAATTCATTAAAAACATCACTTAAATGTTGTAAAAATGTATATAAATGTCGAGCGCTGAGCGGAGCGAAGCGCGAAAAAAAATTTTAAAATTGTTCTCTTCGGACCCCAAAATTTTTACCTCCGCCAAACCAAAGGGGGGGGGGGGGTTGCCACCCCTACAACCCCCCTGGCTACGCCCTTGGTTTAAACACTAAAGCCTAGTTCATCTGTGTCGGCGAATTTAGAAAAAAAATTTTGTTGTGGCTAACCAAAATATTCTGCAATTTATAGCGGCTTAAATTGGATTGTCCTTTTCCGAAATTTTTTATAGGGTAGGGCGTAGGGAGAGTGGCGTGCCCAGGATTTCATTTCGGGGGGGGGCGGCCTGGGGGTATATACTAACTCTGAGGGGGGTCTGGGGGCGGCAGACCCCCAGAAATGAGGGGTCTGGTAGGCGAGAGCCCCCAGCGAGGCCAAGAGGCAGAGCCCCTTGTCAGGGGGGTCCGGGGGGACAGAATGCCCCCAGGGGGAGAAAGTTTTTAATTTGAGGCGCTAAAATACACTAGAAATTTTAATTCCAGATGATAATTAAAACAAAATTTAAGGTTTTTTTATTCGTATCCATTTAAAACATGTGTTTAAAACGTTAATAAAAGGTTAATAGTGTTTTATAGTAGTTTTATTTAACATGTATGCCTTAGCCATTGAGCGGCAAAATCGATTTGAAATTGAAAAACTGAGATAAATTGTCAATTTAAACTACCCGCGAAGCAGGGAAAATTTGGTTTTTTGACTATTAATATGCTTTTGGAAGGCATCAGGAAAGTTTCTGTATTACTATTTAAGAAAAAAAAATTTTCTCTCTCAAAATTCAAAAAACGTAAGGGTCCCCTTACGAAAAAATCCGGCTTCGCCGGATTTCGGGGGGGGAGGGGGGGGGCCCCCCCCCCCCCCCCGCCTCTCCCCCTGGCCCTGGGCACGCCACTGGGTAGGGACCCGTTTTGTTTTTCTAGCTTCTGGCTACGACCATACCCGTGGAAGTGTTGCAAGAACTTTTTAGATGTGATGAGCCTTATCTCTATAGACTAGTTCTGAATAAGCGTCCTTTACTGTACAAGAGAGGGTAAAAAAATAAAATTTGAAAAAATCGTAGTTTTCTTAGTTTTTTTTAGCTTAAACCTATGCTTAATTAAAATTGATACATGATTATATTTTATACTAGGTTAAAGTGCTTTAATGTATCAGTTTGTGCTAAATAACTTTTGGTTTTTTAATTAAACGTCACAATAGTTAGAAATCATCATTAAAATAGTATTTTCGTAAACAATGATTTCGAATTAGTAAAAATAAACTTGAAATTTGTGCTTTGAAACTAATTTCAACCTACATAGGTTTTTTAAATGTTTTGGCTGTAAAACTATAAATTTAAAAATTAATATTAAAAAGTCTACCCCCAAAGGTTTAAATAGAACATTTTTTTGTAATTGAAACATTAAAAATGTGGGAACCAAGCGCTTCAGAAACGCCGTACCTACGAAGCGGCAAAAAACAAAAAAATCCATAAAAAATGCTTTTGCTTTACTTTTGTAATATTAAGAAATATTTACGAAATTTTGAAGGTAAGAAGTCGAGATATTCAACTAATAAATATTTGAAATATTTCAAACCGTGAAATGTACTAGTCGCTCGCTGTTTCTCAATTTCCTCCCTACATATGATTGGCGCTAGCTGTATTGTACCCTCTTTCATACACTAAAAAAAACCCTTATTCAGAACTAGTCAATATTTCAAGATTTAAGTAGCGTGTATAAAATACAAAGAGCAAAATATCTATGGATTTACACGGGTTACCCCGACTTTTCACACCGGGGCACTCTGTTTAATAGACTAAAAATGTCTTGTTTTATAATAAATTCAGAACAAGACAAAAGTGTAAGACTTAATCAAAAATTGGTTGCAGAAGCTGCTGGACTATGAAGTGGATTCGGACGAAGAATGGGAACCTGAACCTGAAGACGCAGAAGAGTGCCGTTCGGATGAGGAAGATCCTGAGGTAGTTTGATTCCATAATTGGGAGGGATGGGCGGTTATACTGTATAGTATAACCCCAGCCCCCCCCCCCCCCCCCTGTCCACCTCCCAACTAAAGACCTGTGCACTGCCCCCCCCCCCGGGGGTTATAATTGGGGGGGAATTCCAAAACGGTGGGGGCAACTTTTTTTTAACGGGCGGGACAATAAAATGGGGGCAAGCAGGGGGGAAAAAAGAAAAAGGGAAAAAAGGGACAAAAAAGCCAAAATAAGGTAAAAATAGGTCTAAAATAGCTTAATATGCATTGAAATAGGCTAAAAACTGCAAAAAAATCCCACTGGTGGCGTCATCATAGGAAAACAAAAGGCGTTATAATTTTTGGGTACTTTTTTATTTTTCCGCGAGGAGGGGGGGGGGGGGGGGGAATCCTCCAATAAAGCGGGGGGGGCATTTTCAAACCGTGCACAGGTCTGCAACTATACTCCCCAAAAATCTCGAAACTGCCGACACACTCTCCCCCCCTTCCTTCACAAAATTTTGGGGTAGCCCAGACACCTCCCCTCCCTAAAATTTTGGAGGTCCTGAGAAGTTGACGTAAAAAATAGTCTTACAAGATTTTAAATCTTTCTTTTTACTGAGATCGGTTTTTATGAACGCTCATAGGTTAACTCTTATTTTTAAAAAGTTCTAATAGGATAGGCTACTATATTTTTAATGTCTATTTAAAATGATGCGGTCAAATGAATGCAAACTGACACAACACTAGCCAAAAAAGGGTGGTCACTTTATGCTTCCCTCTCCCCAAATGTAACGAATCTACATTAAAATTTAACTTTTAGTGTATTTTTACTGATGATGTGTTTATAAGATATAATCCTAATCCATGAGATTTTTAATATTAATAGTTAATAAGTAGTAATGTCAAAAAAATAATAAAATTTTTGCCTCACTGTCGAAAGTTTAGTTTAGTTTTAAAATTTTTTTGTTTTATGTTCTGCTCAGTTAAATTATTTTTGTTAATTTTTACTTTTATTTACCTTCGCAGGAAGGGACACTTTGGCATAAAACTTAATAATAAAGTGTCTATGCTTCGAGCGAAACACTTTTTATGCTTTTCTGGTCAAAAATTTTTTTTTATTTTACCAACCATTATTTTGATTCTAAATTAATAAATTTATAAATATCAGGGGCATGTAAAGATTTATTATTTTTGTTTTTGGTTACTTTTTAAAAAAAAATTTTGTTGCAAGCCTTTTTGGCTGGTTTGCTGTTTTTTTGTGCGTTTTGTATCAAAATAGTTTTATCTATTCCTTTTTTTCATTATATGTTTGCTGATTTCTATTAAGCGTATTATGATTTTAAGTAATTTATATTAGTTTGACTTTGTGGGACACTTAAATTAATTAAATAATTGTTTAAGGAAGACGGCGGTGCTACAAACGAAATAGAGGATGATGAAGATGGATTTTTCGTCCCTCATGGATATCTTTCCGAGGGTGAAGGCGAGGACGAGGTAAATTAAATTAAATTTGGGGTAACTGACTTAATTTCGGCCACCTTTTTTTATTTTTTTTAGGTAAGTTTTTTCTGGTTTTTTAATCGACCCTAAATTTGATCTAAAAATCACACGATAGCTATTTCTTTTATTTCAATGCAAAATTATAAAAATTCTGTTACACTTAAAGATCAGTGGAGGTTTCAAGTTCTTTTTTTTGTGGCCGAAATTAAGGCGCGAGCCATTAACTTCGGCCACCTAGAAAAAACTGGCTATAACTATTGCCAAACTGAACAATAAAAATATTTAAAGGTTGCAAATTTATCCTTAGGTATTGTTCATGGTACATATAACCTTAATTTTTCCCGTTTGCAAACTTTAATTGTTATTAGCAAGATTTTGAATTATTAGCAAGATTTTAGTACGGTGATATTTGAAAACAGCAACAAAACGGCAGGTTCTTTTACTTAAATTTATAGGTGGCCGAAATTAACGGAATCTTAAAATGCGCAGTTAGTTAAACACATTGCAAAGTGATTTTGAAGAAATATCAAAACATGAAAATTAACCATTTTAAGCCTTAAATAGAAGATAATTTTAAGGTTATAATGCATCGTTCTAAATTTGATGCAAAAACACAGCAAACATTAAGAAAATCACAAAAAATTTACTTTTTGTATGAAAATGTTGATAATGCAAAATAACACAAAAAAAACAGTTTCAGTTGGGCTACAAGTAACACAGTAGGGTAACTGACTTAAATTCGGTCAGCCCTAATTTCGACCACCGGCTGTTATTTTTTATTTTTACAAAGTGCAAAGTTATAAAATAAATAGCTGTGGCTGGCTAGATAGATGACAATGACGATCTATTTATAAAAACGCAGTTGGTTTATTAATTTTTCGCGTGGCAAAAATAATAGCCGGTGGCCGAAATTAAGCCTGTCCGAATTTAGGTCAGTTACCCCAAATAGTATCTAAATTTAAACCCTCAAAACAGGGCCCATATTAAGACGTCATGGGTAAATTGACCATAAATTGGTCAATTTAGCCCACGGTCAACTTTTATTATTTTCATTTGCTTTAAATGATAATCTACAAAACAGTATTGAAATAATACTGGATTTTTATTTTACTAATTTTTAAAATATTATGAAAATAATGAACAAAAACAAGGAATATGGACATTATTAATAATTATTCTGATTTTATTTTATTCTGTTATTATTCTGCTTTGTTTTAGGACGAGGAAGTTGACGGAGAAACGCGAAGAATGCGATTAGCGGCAAAGGCTGAAGCCTGGAAGGTTGAAAAGCTTAACAAGTAAACAGTTTAGGTTTTTGTAATGTTGTATTAGTTTTGTACTGTAATAATTAATAACCCTAGCCAAAGAAGGATTTTTCCCGATATACCTTCAAAAACCGGCAGCTCGCACGCCATGGCTATTGGTGTATGTTTTAACATTGAGAAAAAAGAGTGCGTTGTAATATTATTTTTACGCTAGATTTTTGGGTGGAAAGGCGAAGCCCTACTATCATTCAGTTTTTTTTTAATCATGAATTTAACTACCACCCAAAGGTGACCATTAACAACAAACTTTTGCCGCTAAACAAAAACCCCAAAATCCTGGGTGTTATTTTTGATCCAAAATTAACATTCAATAACCATGCCACCAACATAACAACAAAGCATCCAGGCGCAATTACATTCTCAAAGCCCAGGCTGGTACCAGCTTGGGCCTACAGAAAGAAACAGTAGTCGCTTCCTACAAAGCTATAGGACGCCTAATTCTCAACTACAGAGCCCCAATATGGTCACCCAATCTATCAAAATCTCATTTTCAAAAACTACAAGCAACACAAAACACGCCCCTCAGGATAGCAATCGGCTGCCACAAAATGACCCCAACCGACCATCTTCATCAAGAGACTAAAGTCCTACCAATCAAAAGCCACACCAACCTTCTTTCAACAGAATTTTTAGCCAAACCAATGCAGCCAACACATCCATCTAATGGAATCAGAGCCAATGGTCATAGACCAAGAGAGATGAAACATACCCTCCAATTAAAACTTGGACCAACAACCAAAAGTTTCTTACAACCACATGCTTACAGAAAAAACCATCCAATCAAACATCCACTCATATTTTGTCAAAGACAACATTTCGCAACTGGGTCATTTCACGCCAAATGACACTTTTTTTACATAATTTGCCACCATGTCATCGATTTTGCTGAAAATTGGTATAGCAGTTGGACCATAAGAGAAAACGCTTCACACCAATTTTGAGCCCTGCAGACCTTATGGAACCTGAGATATGACCCTTCAGAAATTGGGTTTCGGTCCGATTTTCGGATGACCTGGTGTATTTCAAAGCCATGTTACTCTCTAATCTCTATATATTAACCCAATGTTATTATTATCATTTTGAAGCTATTTTTACGCTCTTTAATATAGAAGTGTTTAAAATATAACATTAGGGGGCAAAAAATGACTTACAGTGAAAAACAAAATTAAAATTGAAATAGCAAAAAATACCCATTCTCCAATTTTGATAAGATTTATACAGTACATCACAGTAACATCAAAGAACATTCATACAAAAATTCAGTAGGGTGCGCTGATTCTGAATCAAGTTATAGCCTTTTTAGTTTACTCCATGTTGGCGTTCAATCGTCAAATTGACGAAAATTAACAAATTGTTTGAAATTATAAAATAAAAGTAATGTGTTACTGCTAATTGAAAATGATTTGCATCAACGAACCTTTATTTAGAACGATTTAAAATAACAGATAGGCTTCTTAAAATCAGTAAAACTTTGTAATAGAGCAAATTTGTTAAACATTGAATTTCAGTTAATTTCAAATTTGTTAATAAATCATTAATTCCGTGTCATGTAGTTATTTGCATATTCAATTTCTTTGCTGGATACTTTGTAGCCTCTTCCACTACGACCAGTCATATGAGGGTCAACTCTTTGAATAATGTCACAGCTGGGAACTGTTCCTACATCAGCTGGGTATGGAAATTTGAAGGAACCTGCCAGGCCAGGAGGAACCAAAAAGCTGAGTTTCACATCGCAGAATTCATCATCAGTTTCCATCACAGAACCCAAGAACCTTAAAATGTTATTGTCACTTAATAATAGCAATAATAATAATAAATTTACACAAAAATCATTAAAATTTTAAAAAACTGTTTTTATTTATTGAATTTATTTATTTACTAAGTCTTAACATGTAGAAAACATTTTTTGTGTTAATGATTTATGTAGGTAATATTTTTTTAAAATAATTAAACATAATAATATAATTTTACCATTGTCATTCCCATTTTACAGTGACAAAACCTCGTATTTTTGACAGCTGTAATTCTGAAGACTCCTCAGTAATTAATACAGATCGCGACTCCACTGAAGCAGAAAAATCTCGGACTTTAACTTGCGTCTTGGAGAGAGGCATGAAGGCGCTGGGTCCCTTTAATTGTGTGTCCCGCTTCAAACCTTTCTTGCAGAAGTGCTTTTTCAGCATAATAATCATCTTCAGTTGTGTAGCAAGCAGCTACTGAAGGAATATCACTAAGAACAAAATCATAAAGGTCTCTAGGAGTCATGATAGGTCGCTGATAGGCAGTTTTCTGAAGGCTTGCTCTTGCTGCTAATCGCTTGATGGTACCACCAATGCCATCACATGCGTTTTTCCCATGTGAAGTGGCGAAATTGTGCCACTCCGCGGCAACTCCAAAGTCTTCACTGTGGTGACAGACGTTTAAAATGTTTTTGTAGTTCTTGTATTGACTCGCAGCGCCTGTTGGTTATGAACAAACCTGTTGGTTGGCTTTGTGTCCCTGTTGGTTGGCTTTGTGTCATGAATAATCATAATGATACAGGTTAAGGAGTTACCTGCTTCGGACTTATTAAAATTTAATGTTTAATATATTACAAGCATTAAGTGATTTTGAGAAGGCCCTCCGTAAATTTAAATGCTTTTGGTTAAATATAGTTTGATGCAGATCAGTTTTAATTGAAGTAACATATTACTTTTATTTTATAATTTCAAAACAATTCGTGAATTGTCGTAAATTTGACGATCGAACGCCAACAGCGAGTAAACTAAAAAGGCCATAACTTGGTTCAGAGTAAGCGCACCACACTGATTTTTTGTATAAATGTTCCTTAATGTTGCTGTGATGTACTGTATAAATCTTATCAAAATTGAAGAATGGGTATTTTTTGCTATTTCAATTTTAATTTTGTTTTTCACTGTAAGTCATTTTTTGCCCCCTAATGTTATATTTTAAACACTTTTATATTAAAGAGCGTAAAAATAGCTTCAAAATGATATATATAATAACATTGGGTTAATATATAGAGATTAGAGAGTAACATGGCTTTCAAATACACCCGGTACTCCAAAAATCGGGCCGAAACCCATTTTTTAAGGGTCATATCTCGGGTTCCATAAGGTCTCCAGGGCTCAAAATTGGTGTGAAGCGTTTTCTCTTATGGGACAACTACTATACCAATTTTGAGCAAAATCGATGACATGGTGGCAAATGGCATGTGTCATTTGGCGTGAAATGACCCAACTCCAACCTAACGCACTATTAAAAAAAACCGCCACCAATCAATATAAGCGAGCAACAACTCCCCAGGAAGTCAAGAACCCTTCTGGCAAAACTTGGATCCGGACATTGCCACCGCCTCAATTCCTTCATATCCAGAATCAACAACTCCATTAAAAATTAATGCAGGGGCAAACTTCATGACGTCAAACTCTTTTTTTATATGCCCTCAACATCCAACGACACTCAAAATAGAAGATCTATGGGAAAGACCAATGAATGCGATCAGGTGCTTAGAGGGCATAACCTGATACCGCGGCTATGAACAACAACAACATCATCCGTTTTATTGTAATTAGCGTAGTTTTTTTTTTTCAATAAACAATTTAGCGGTTGTGCTGTGTATTTTATTTTATTTAAAAAAACTTTTTTGCGAGTGAATTGATGTGATACAATCTGGAAGTAGTTCAGACCAATAATTTTTTTTGCAATAAAGATTCAGAATCATGAACCCGTTATTTCACGATTTTGTCAGTTTACATTTTTTCTCTTTGCAGAAAATTCACTCGGCTCCAGAAAATTGTTATTGGACCAGATGAATTGGACGGTCATTTAGTGCCCGCCAGTCGACAGGATCTCTGGGAAAAGTTTAGAGCGTGTCAGGTAAATTGGGATTTTAATTCGTCACCGAAAGACGTTACGTTAAAACATAAAATAACTAACTTAAATTCGTCAAGAATTAATTTCGGCCGCCAACTGTTATTTTTGTCATTCGTAAAGTTATGAAATAAACTGTATATGGCTAGATAGATGACATAAAACTTATCTGGTCATACGCAACGCATTTCATAACTTTGTGCGCAGTAAAAATAATAGCCGGTAGCCGAATTTAGGGCTGACCGAATTTAAGTCAGTTATTCTACATAATAATTAAGTAATTAAAAACAACACGTACCTTATTTTAATTTTAAGAAATTTACAATATAAACAGTTGTGATGTTCTTAGCTCCAAATATCATGTTTCGGAGCTCCGGTCAAATAAAATGGAGGGTTTTTAAGTTTTGAAAAATAGTTGGAAAAAACTGGCTGAAATATAATAATCGATCATTATTTTTTAATTAGCTTAAACAAAATAGGGCGGAGCTTTAGGGAACTTCTCAAATTAGTTAGTAGCATAATTAAAAATTCTACTTCTTATGCGCAGACCTGTGCACGGTCTGAAAATGCCCCCCCCCCCGTTTTATTGGAGGATTTGCCCCCCCCCCCCCCCCCGTTTTATTGCCCCCCCCCCCGCCAAAAAATGAAAAAGTACCCTAAAAATATGACGCCATTTTTGACCTATGATGACGCCATCATCGCGAATTTTTTGCAGTTTTTAGCCTATTTCAATGTATTTTAAGCCATTTTAGACCGATTTTTACCTTATTTCCGCTTGTTTTGTCCCTTTTTTCCCTTTTCCCTTCGTTTTTTCACTTTTTCTTCTTTTTCTCTTTTTTTCTCTTCCCCCCTGCTTGCCCCCCCCCCCCCGTTTTATTGCCCCCCCCGTTTTCAAAAAAGTTGCCCCCCCTGCCCCCCCCCGTTTTGGAATTGCCCCCCCCCCCCGTTTTAAACCCGGGGGGGGGGGGGGGCAGTGCACAGGTCTGTATGCGGAAGAAGCAAATTGAAACTATTTATATAATTTGTCAGTCAAATTTAATATTCATAAAAAATGTGGGTGGTCCCAGTCGGGGCTAAAATTATAAAAACTGTGATACTTGCTCGTCATAGTTTTAGAGCTCCGCGCTATTTTATGGTAATGTCACTAAGGGGTAACTTATTGTTCTTTTATTAGCTAAACAATTTTCAAAACATTTTATAAACGTATGTTTGTAAGACTGCGGAGGACCCTGTTTTAAAGGTGCGGTATACTAAATCATGGCGCATTTTTTTTCGCTTGGTGTTTGGTATCAATCGATGCGTCAGGTTTCACTGAGTAAAAAATTGTATTGCAAAAAAAATAATTTTCAGCGGTTGTCGAGATATTAGCAAGAATATCGCTTGGTTATTCCAGATAATTGTTTGTTTTTTACCAAACACCAGTCACGGTGTGTTTTGTTTCACTTACGTTTGACTTTGCAAACGCATTCTTTCTCGTAAAAAATCAGATGTATTTAAAATATTTTATATGCAAATTTTGCTATGAAAATATGCTAAATTTTTAATTATACTAATTTATGTGTTGTTTTAATTATTATATTGCCAGACCTGTGCACTGCCCCCCCCCCGGGGTTAAAACGGGGGGGCAACTTTTTTGAAACGGGGGGGGGCAAGTAGGGGGGAAAGAAAAAAAAAGAGAAAAAAGAAGGGAAAAAGGAAAAAAGGGACAAAAAAAAAGCGAAAATAGGGTAAAAAATAGGTCTAAAATGGCTTAAAATACATTGAAATAGGCTAAAAACTGCAAAAAATTCGCGATGATGGCGTCATCATAGGTCAAAAATGGCGTCATAATTTTAGGGTACTTTTTCATTTTTTGGCGGGGAGGGGGCAATAAAACGGGGGGGGGCAAATCCTCCAATAAAACGGGGGGCATTTCCAGACCGTGCACAGGTCTGTATTGCAGTTGTAATGTTTTATTCTAAATAAACGATTTGATGTATTTTAAGTTCAATTCAATCTTGGCACCGAAGCCCGTTGTTTGTTTTTTATTCGCTCATCCGGCGTACATATTTGCTGTTGTTTGGCGGAAAAAAATCGATGGAATAACTAAGCGATATTCTTGTTAATATCTCGACAACCGCTGAAAATTATTTTTTTTTGTAATACATTTTTTTTACTCAGTGAAACCTGACGCATCGATTGATACCACAAACCAAGCGGAAAAAATACACTGTGATTTAGTATACCGCACCTTTAAGGACGAATAATTTTTAATTTTTTTAATTAAGGAGCCTGTCACTTTTGCGGCCGTCCGGCCTTCCTCCGGTGGTGGGGGCGAGCTTTTTTGAGCGTCCGGTTCGGGCGTTATAGGAATTTGATTTGTGACAGTGCTCCTTTAAGGCTGGAAGCTTCAAAACCTCTTCCGCTCTAACATAACCGGAGCTCCAAAAACATAAAGGTCAGAAATACGATTAGGACGTACGCATGAAATAATTTCTTCCGACAACAAAGTTTTATTATACCTAAAAAATTCCAATAACTTTTTGCAATAAAAATGTTAATTATAATAATAAGTATACTATTTCAATTATTATAGGGAATCTTTTTAAACGAAGAGCCCATGTTGTCTACGTACAGCCTCTACCCACCGCGCGATTCATCGCAGAATACGACGGAAAATGAGAAAAACTCACCGCAAGAATCTAAAAAACAGCAACCGTCTACCAAAACTGTTAATTCTGTTATGTTGGCAAAATAATTAATATTTTTAGAACTTCGTGCTTTTTTTACTTTCGTGTTTATCACACTATATTTTTTCATCAAATATTTTCACATAATTAATCGGACTGTCGCGAACAATATTTTTATCAAAAATAAAACTATGGCAAAACAAGCAACAGATTTTTGTGAAATTAGTCATATTTCAAAAAACTTGGGGATTTTCCAAAGCTGTCGTGTTTGCTAGTGATGTTCCTCGGAGCGTCGCCCTATTTTTGTACTAATTATATGAATAATTAAAATAGGGATGCTATTGATTATTTTGTCAAATTTTTTATGTAAACTACATTTTTTCAAAATTTTTTAAAAGAATAAAAATAGTCTTAGAAATGCAAATAGAGTAACTTAATGGATTTCAAGTTTAAATAAGCTCAAAATCGCTCGTTTTAGAGGCGGAGCTCCGGAACTCCCTCTTCTTTAAATGGCCGGAGCTCCGGGGCGTGATATTGGAGGGTAGGAAGGAAGATCAGTGGTGTTTGCTTTTTTTGGGGGCCAACAAAATGTATGGTCAAAAGTAAAACCACAATTAATAGTGTTGATGCAGTTTTGTTTGGATTAGACGAATTTTCTTCTCCTAAGTGACTCAAGAAATTGATTAAGGTTATTGAAAATTCTTCTTTTTATTAGCTCTTTATTTTTTCTTCCAAATTTTACCTTGTTATATCATTTTGATTTAGTTATTTTTGTTGTTTTGGTTTAAAAAAAGTACAATTTTTTAATGTGATTCCATATACATAACTGTTCCCTCTAAACTAAAACAATTAGTAAACTAATTTTATCTCCTCTTTTAAAAATGTTTCTATTTTTTAATACTTTGTTAATTTTTGGTGATTATTTTGAGTTTTGACATTTTCCAAATGTCATAGAAGGATTTGTAAGTTGTTTTTTTTTAAATAAAATGCTCTCATAATTAAGGTCTGCAACTGCATTACAGCATTTACTACGAACTCTATAAATTAAATTAACTGGAAATATTTTGCCAAATAAAATCCAACAGGAATTAAAGTAGCTTTTTTTAGTGTTCTTGGAAGTGGGGAGAATCGACCTTTTACCGAGAGTCGTCATTAGTAGTGATGCTCCCTGGTGCTCACGCTGTCGGTATTTTTTACACAAAAATTGCACATTATTCGTTATATTTTAGATTTTTTGTGATATTAGACGGACGGAAAGAATTTAAGGTGACAATTAGATGAGCAAAGAAAGATGTAATAGACAAAACTTTTAAAAAATGTTCTAAATCTAGTTTTATTTAATGAACCCGGTTATATCATGTTTACATGGATTTTAAAGGCACGTCAAATTCCGGTTAAAATTAGCGATGTTCAAATTAACTTTATGCTTCATTAACTTTAAAGTGAAAGGAGGAAAATGTATAGGACATTTATTATATAAAATGTAGTTCTTTCTGGGCTAGAAAGAATTTTATTTGTATTTGGCTTTCCAACGCTGTAAAATTACTTTTATTGGACAATAACATTAAAAATTAAAATATAAATCAATAAGGTAGAGTATCCGATATAACAGTATCTCGATTAAGCAGCGGTCTGATCGCGCTTAAAAATTCGTGGATATCAGATACGGTGAATCCTTTATCAGTGTTCTCGCCGACATCCACAACAACATTTCCATACTGATGGTTGTTCCTGAATAGTGATGTTCCCCAGAGCTCCTCTTTTAAAAGCTCTGGAGCAGCGCACTTTTTTTGTACTGATTTCTAGTGATGGGCGGAACTACGGAACCCCAGCAACACCGGAACGAGAAGCGGAATTGAGATTTTCCAAAAAGCCGGAAAAGGAACCGGAATTGAAAATTTTCAAAAATCTGGAACCGGAATTACGAATTTTGCCCAAAACATCCGGAATCAGAACTGCCTATCACACTGTGAAACCCCCTAAACACCGAAACCAGAACCGGAATTGAGATTTTCCGAAAATCCGGAACCGGAATTTCAAATTTTGCCCGGAACATCCGGACCGGAACTGTCCATCACTACTAATTTCTTTAATAATTAATGACTCATTACTCCTTCATAAAAATGCAGATACGTAAGGTGTTTTTATATGCATTTCAAGTTTAAATAAATTAAATAAGTTTCAAATCACTCATTAAGGGGGCAGAACTCTGGAGCACTTCGCTTCAAATGGCCGGAGCTTCGGAAGCTAGGAACATCACTATTCCTGAAATATCGTCCCATGTCACACGCCCACCAGATCGGAGACAGACTCATTCCCCAACTTTTAGTCGTTCCGAAATCCGAGCATCGTCCTTGTTCGAAGTCTATGGCAATAAATTTTCCGCTATATTTTTACCTCATTAGTTTTATTTTTAGCCGTTAATTTCTGATTGCGTTAAGCTCGATTTATGCTTTGTACAAAAGACACGTTTTACAAAGTAAAATTTCCCCTGGACAATCCAAAAGCGCCTTTTGGACGGGCCAAACGGCGTCCAAAGGACGGTCAAACGTTTCAAAAACGCAAGCTGAAATATTTTAACATGCGTTTCGGACACATTGGACCGTCCAAAAGACACTTTTTGATTGTCCAAAGTTTGTAATTTTGTAAATCATCGGTTATGAAGGCAATTACGCCTAAATGACCGATATAAATTGCAAAATTTAATCAAAAATTTGGTAAAAAGCTATAAGAAATTGAGAAAAACTGTTTAATGTATTATTAATTAAATACATATCATTTTAACAATAATAAACAAAATCATATATGTATTACAACTGAAAAATCAATTTGTAACTGGTGACGAATTTTCTGAAAAGGCGATAGGAAATAAAAAAAATGTGTTAAGTTTTTCAATGGCGTAATTTTTTTAATATACAGCGGAAAATTTACGATATATTTTTTTTATATCTGAGATTAAAATTTTTCTTGTTTGAGCAGTAGGAAAATAAAAAGTGTAGATTTTAAGAATTTCTTTGTCCACTACACAGTAATCATCTTGGTACGACATATTTAATTCACAATTTCAATAATTCAGAATATTGTAATGTCGTATGACGGAAATATATCTTAAAAAACTTCAATATTACCCGTAAAATTAAAAATGAATGAAATCCTTAAGGTGACGAAAATGTTTAAAAATCACTCTGACGAGTAAAAAACCAATAACATACAAAATTTTTTGCCAGATAAGCAGTGGTGGTTTAGTTAGAGGTCTTCATGGCGTACGTAGTGAAGTTGGAGCCACGAAAATAGGTATACTTGAAGCCCAAAGTAGAGCATTGGTTTGGCCTTAA
Organism: Microlaimidae sp. YZB2_3; assembly: GCA_030248175.1. Lineage (NCBI taxonomy): Eukaryota > Metazoa > Nematoda > Chromadorea > Desmodorida > Microlaimidae > Microlaimidae sp. YZB2_3. The sequence continues at coordinate 2,415 of JASAMX010003518.1, read as the reverse complement.
TTTTACTTTAGGTTTCTAGTTCTCAGTTTTATATATTAATAAATAATACGTAGTGATGTTCCTTGGAGCAGAGCTTCACCCTATTTTTGTACCGATTTCATGAATAATTGACATTTTGTCAAAAAAATTTTAATAATTTGAAAACAATGCGAGTAGAATAACTTAAACCATGTTTTAAGCCTAAATAAGCGTGAAATAGTCTAATAAATTAAGGGGCGGAGTTCCAGAACTTTCGCCGTTTTAAATGTTCGGAGCATGATATTGGAGGGTAGGATAATATCATTAATATACGCATGTACGGTACAAGTCCCCAATTAAGTACACTTGAAAATTATGGGCCCGTGCAAAAATTATCACAAAATAATTGTGACCGACCCAGCCAGGAACGTTAAATATTTTTTAATTTAACGGAAAATTCAAAAAAAAATTTTCATAGACAATCGAACATTGTACATAATAAATTTATTTCATTATTGAGTCATTTGGCGGAAAACACGAGGTTCGCTAAAATTTTATTTGTTGACAAAATGAATGATGCAATAACCATTGCGCGCGAATGTTTTATTTGCAAGATAAATTTTTATCGATTACAAACTGCACACATTAGAAAGTGCAGTTATTTTGCTTCACGTGTTTTTGCAATAGTCTTATGCTTAGTACAAATAGTGCCAAATAAAACAGGGAATTTACCCCACCTAACACAAGAGTTGCAATTAGATTGTATTTAAAACAAATATTCACAAAATTTTTAAAATACCAAGTTATGCTTTTAAAAGAAAACACAAAAAAAACAGAAAGAAAAATTCTCGAGAAAAAAAAAACAAAACAATCAAAACAACAACAACAAATAAATTTTATTTTGTCAGTAAAAAAATTACTACACAAAAAAGGCAAGTAAAGGTACATATATAGTACAATTTATTTACTACCTTAATGATTTAACAAACTAAATTTAATGATAAACCTTACAAAATTCGCTGAGATCAGCTTTATCAAGCAAGCATTTGAAAAGTATTCAATGATTTAGCACTAATAACAGCTTTAGGCAATTCGTTCCAAATTTTTACATTTCTTTGTGAAAAACTAAATTTACGACAGTCTAGTTTATATTTTTTAGTTAATTTGAGTTTAAACATATGACCACGCATATAATACAAGTTATCGTCAAAACTGAAAAAATCATTAAAATTTAAATCAACATTTTTGTTCACAATATTATAAACCATGCATAAATCAGCTTTTATACGGCGCAATTCCAGCGAATCAATAAACAATGATTTTAAACGTGAACAATAGTCAGAATATGGAATATTGCAACGTCTACAAATATTTCGAGTGAAAAATTTTTGAACTTTCTCTAGTTTTTTAATGTCTTTTATTAAGTACGGATTAAAAACTGAAATATTTGATTCCAAAAGTGGTCTTACAAAGACTTTGTACGCTCTAAGCAACAAAAATGGATTTTGGCTTTTGAAACACTTTAAAATTAAACCTAAAGGCTTTGGCAGATATCTGGGCACAGTGGGTCGAAAATTTTAGGTTTTTAGTTATACACACTCCTAAATCCCGGATTTTATCAACAGAGTCAATATTAGTATTTTTTAAAGAATAACTATTCTCTGGTACTAAGCTATTACCAATCGATAGTACGCTACATTTTTCTAAGGCTATATTTAGCTGCCAACAAAAAACATTATTATATTTAAAAACATTATTATATGTTTTTAAACAACGCGCTAACATAGCACACAGTAAGCACGCTTTTAGTGGTCCGGCAAGGATTTTAAAGGAATGAGAGATAACTACATATGCACAGGTAGCGATCGACCGGGGCCCCGGCCCCGGCTTGCACCGGCACTTTTTTTCTACCCCGGCCCCGGCAAACGCAATTTTCTCTACCTCGGCCCCGGCAATTTAGCTGTCAAATCAACCGGGGCAAACCGGGGTAAGGACCCCTAAGAATACAAATTTCAAAGCACTTTTTTAAAATTCTACACAGTGATAAATATATAAAATTTTATTTAAAGAGCTAATGTAATCGCTTCAATAGGAGGATATTTATTATTTGTATTTTAAGATTTTATTAAAACTCTATTTTAATAAGACTCTTTATTTTAATCATGAGTCATTATTCTAAAGACTTTTTAAGCATTCAAAACCATTTTATAGATTTTATTTACAAGATTAGGGTTTGAAATTAGAAGTTCATTCATGAGACGTATACAATAAATATTAGAGTTATTATAATATCATTGTTTATATAAAAAATATATAACCCAAGAGAAGTTTCGGCTATGTGTACAGTAAATTTTTTAACTAAATTTAAAAGAGAAATGATGCACATTTTACTTTTTGGCGCAAGCTACTTTCTGTGCATCCTAACAAAAATTTTCTCGCACAGCGATATTTTGTGCA